>APFE031509085.1:0-23020 GCA_000404065.3 Pinus taeda | reverse complement strand
AAAAAATTAGATTGAAAAAGGATATTATAAATATTAAAACAAGTTTGAACTCACTTTTAAATAAGAATTTAGGAGGATTTAAATATTTCAAACAATAATAATATATGAGGCACGTTGACCATGATATTAGTCTATATGGTGAATCATATGTACCTTTTTATATTGGCTCAATATAAGAATATTATAGATTTTTTCTCTAAAAGAAAGAAAAAAAAGAAAAAAGAAAAAAGAAAAAAAAAAGAGCACGTGTTTTAAGAAATTTATGATTATTCAACAAGTAAGAAAAACAAAACTCTCCCAATAACATTCCAAGATTTAAAAAGCCCAAACCTAGTCTCCTTCCTATTCAATTATGGATTTATGGAATGTATAGGAGTCATGGCAACAACTCATTTGAGATATCCTTTTCCAACCAATAAATAAACTCATTTTATAAAACCAATAATCTACCACCAACATACTAACCATGAAAAAACTACTTAAAAACCCTCAAAATCCAATAAAAAAATAAATGTCACTTCTATTATTTATATTGAACAATTAAAAGTCCCTCCAATTTAATTACCCTATTCCCATATGCTAGTGTTTTATATAGCATATAGATTGTGCATAGGCAAGCAAGTTGCAAGATTTAGGCTTCAATGTGCGTGAGCCTTTATGTGAGTTAGGATGGAGACAAGTTTTTTATAACACACTCAAGGACCAAATGTGGGTGAATTATGTGCTTATTTTTGAATTTCATAATGTGGGCATAGTTTGTGCTTATCTCAGAGCCTTAGGAGCTATGTGCTTATCTCTGAGCCCCACACATGAGGCATAGTTCATGCTTATCTCAGTCTTAGTAACTATGTGCTTATCTTGGAGTCTCATATTGTGGGCATAGTAACTATGTGCTTATCTTAGAGTCTTAACATCTATGTGTTTATCTTTGAGGCCTCACACTGGAGGCATAATTTGTGTTTATCTCACAGTCTTAGCAATTATGTGCCTATCTTGGAGTCTCATACTATGGGCATAGTTTGTGTTTTCTGAGTAGTGTGAGCACTATGTTATTTGTGCTTATCTTGGAGCCTTTTGTGTTTATCTTGGAGTCTTAACTCGTAGTTGGCTTCTTCTTTTTTAATCTCCACTCTAATATGGAATTGCTTATATTTAAGATATGAAGTTAAAGATATATTTGTGGAAGCTCTCACACATATATATACAAATGGATATTTCTAACACACATATATGTAAATGAATATAGGTAAATATTTAACTCTGCCATCAAATTTATGGTTGTAAAAATTGTCCTGAAGATGAACTGCACTCCCTGGTTCCAAACGCGTCAACCAAATATTATCAATGTAATTTTTTTTCTGAAAATCTTCATGAATTGATAAATTATGGATCACAGAAACTTGAATTCGAATATATATTAATAATCATACAAATTAAATATAAATTAGTAATAATGTACATATTTTGAAATAGCTAATATTTAATAGTTAAAAAAGAAAAATACTAATAAATACTCCCCAAATTTAACTATTGATTGTATTTTTTTTTACACCTTTGGATTGTATTTTGTAATTTTTATTTTTTTTTAAAGGAAAAAAGATATTAATGTTAATTACATTATTATCCTTTTTATTTTTAATAACGTTTCCATAAACTCCGCTAATTAACGAATTAATTTACTCCATTTTCTAACCATTAAGGGAACTATTGAGACCATGTTTAAACCATTACAGTTGGGCCGTTTTTTAAGGTTAGTTCCCTTTGTATCCTCAAAGCAAAATTCAAAATAGAGTTACACGCACGCCACGATCTTCTAACGGTCAAATTATCAAGGCACACGATCTTTCCACGTCATCAATCCGTGCAGACTCGAATCAGACCAATGGGAGACGACAGCCCGATTGCCCGGGTCTTTCGCGTTGAGGGCAACAATATCATATGACTCTGCCCATTGTATTTAATGCATTTATTCCGTTTTATTTTTTACCGATAAATTTTTAAGATAAGGGTTTTACAAGTATTTTCCTCAGGGTTTTAAGTTTAAAAGAGGAGGGTTTAAGTTCAAATCACAACACGCAACTTCGAACTTTATCCCTCTACAGGAGCCAGTTGGAGTTTCACCGAGAGCGCGGGTTCTGTAATATCGTCAATGGCGGTCACTGCAAACGTTTCGAGGAAGAGCGGCAGGGTAGCTGCGAAAGAGGCCTCTAAGCCCAGAGAAAGCAAGCAGCCGAAACTCAAGAAAACAATGTCGGTTGATGCGAAATCCGAGAAGAAGAAGAAGCAACCAGCAGCTTCCGGTTCGCAGCGCTCCCACCCTCCATACTTTCAGGTGAGAACAATTCTCGAGCATTGTTCTCTGATATTTTTCTTTTCGAATTCTCATATTCAGGCATAATTGATTTTTTTTTTTCTTGAAATTTTGGTAGATGGCCGTGGAGGCCATTGCTACTCTGAGAGAGCGCACGGGTTCAAGTCGCCGGGCCATTGCGAAGTACATTGAAGCGCACTACAAGAGCGACCTGCCATCCAATTTCAAGAAGCTGTTGACTAACCAGCTGAGAATTCTGTCTCAAAAGGGCAAGCTTGTGCAAGTCAAGCGCTCTTTTAAGCTCACTGAGGAGCTCAAGAAGTCTTCCCAGGTGAAGGCCATCAAGGCCGCCACTAAACCGCCTGCTGCTTCTTCAGGTGCTTCTTCAGGCAAGCCAGTTGCCGCGAAGAAGCCCAAGCCCGCAGAGCCAGCCCAGGCTAAGAAGCAGACCGTTTCCGCAAAATCTCCGAAGCCCAAAGCGGCGGAAAAACCGAAGGCCAAGGCCGCTGTTAAACCGAAGGCAAAAGCTGTTTCCGAAAAGAAATCGGCCCCCCCTCCGGCCCCGGCTCCGGCTCCGGCTCCTCCGGTTTCTACCCCAAAGGTTCAGAAGATCGCTTCCGTCGTTTCAGTAAAGAAAGAGAAACCCTCGTCCTCAAAGGCGGCCAAGTTGAAACCGGTCAAGACATCGACTCCTGCCAAGTCCACTCCTGCACCGAGAAAATCTCCGAGAGGCGCCCCCCCTGCTGCTGCTTCCAAGAAGCCCATCACCAGCCCCCCTTCGAAGAAGAAGAAGAAGACCGCTAGAAATTGAAGCGGGAAAAACCAGAAGGCGAAGAAAGCCGTTTCGGGGATTTTGTATCGTGAGAGAACAACGCTGTTTTGTGTGGAGTCAGGCGGCAGAAAATGATGATGAACACAGATAGCCGATATGAAGCAATGGAGAAGGAAGAGAAAGGGTTTAATTGAATCTGTACCATTTTCAGAGAAATGATTTTTCAGTAGTAGTCGTTGTTACTGTCACAGTGAGTTCCTCGTATTCATAATTTCTTTCATTTGTTGTTATTGTTTGCTAAGTACATTTTTATACCTTAAACGATTAAGATTCATTGCCATACTATTCGGATATCTTATGGTTCTTTATATAATGAATGAGATTTCGTACTGTCCATCTAATGGGTTAATGGTTGTTTGTACCTTCAGTCTGGTTATGATGCTAATGGGCTTTTTGTATCCTCTCTTTCTTTTGTATTCATCTTATTACGATGATAACTGTTATCAGTTTGAAATAACCCACTATCATTTTCAGATTGAAAATGCGAAAATCCATTCTCATCTTTTCTCTTTTTTTGGTTGAGGTACCATTGATTTACAAATGTATGCCCTAAAAAGTATGTACGGTTAATGTTATTCATGAGGAGCAGTTATAATTAATTAGGTTTGGTTGTTGTTTACTTCTGATTAGTTCACAGGGTATGTTGGAGTGATTTTGCTTTCCTTAGTTTTGTGTTGGGGAATATTTCTTTCACTGTTGGAGTGATTTTGCCTGCCCTAGGTGTTGGGGAATATTTCTGAAAGAAAGCTGGGTAAACTTCTTGAAACATTTGGGCGAACACTTCATTTTTCATCTAACATCAGGGCGAAACAGCTGAAGTGAGATAGAAGAGAGCAAGATCATGTGTGTACTTCTTGAAACGTTTGGGTGAATACTATACCCATTATCAGGGCCAGACAACTGATGAGATTATGGGAAATGGAAGAGAGCCACGCCATGAATATATCGCATTGAATCTAACATAAATGTGTAGGAGAGAATTTGAACGTTGGAAAAATTAGAAGAGGGCAAGAGAACCAGGTTGTTGGTTTCTTAAACCTAAATTAATTAGTTTTAAGAAAGATGTTAAATTAGAGAAGGGGGAGGATAAAATTAACTTTGCCCTAAACTTTGAATGTTTTAAAAGGTCCACAGTTTTCTTTCCTAAGTAACTCTCCCCATGAATTTTGACTCTGAATATCTGCATACCTTGGTTTTGTTTTCCATACTCTAACCTGAATAGTGGAACTTTTGAATTTGAAATTTGTCCTTTATTTGCTTTCTCTGGTTTATGAATTTTCTGATATATATTTATTCTGAATGGTGGAAAATGTTTTTTAACTTGCTCTGGTTGATGTATATATTGATGGTCTCATCATTTTGATGACAGAAGTGTTGGGAAATGGAACTTCATAATGATTAATGACATAGAATCTGTTATGGAAGAACAAATAAGAATTTTTTGTGTAATCAGTTATCTTTTCCCTTAGTGTGCTCAACATGAATGTAGGTATAAACTTGGCTGCTTTTATTGAAATTTTGGATATGTAGCATGTATTGAGTTAGAGAAATACACTACAAGAAAGGCAATGGTGTAAGGATGACATTGGAATTCAAATGAATACATGTAAAATAAACAGACAGAACAGATTTGGGTTGATTTATGAAGGTAGATGACTGTTTGGATCCAAGTGAGCTACATTTTAGAAAACCAGAGCTGGGAAGTATACGAGGACACTAACTCTTTTAGAAAACCAGATCTGGGAAGTATATGAGGACTAATTCTTTCAGTCACTGATCTGTCAAACTTGCATCATTCAGAAAAAATAACTTGTATGACTCTTTTTAATAGCAACAGATCTGCCCAACTTACATTATCCGGAAAGAATTGTTTGGCTGTTTTTAGTAAAATGGTAATTGGTTTCGGAGGGGAGCTTTTTGCTATTTCCATTTTTAATTAGGGTTGTAATTTATGAAATAGAACTAGCAATTTACTGAAAGCATGTGGTTTCTTTTGAAAAATAGATATTTGAACAGTGGCACTGCGTTGAAAAATAGATATTTGAACAGTGGCACTGCGTTGAAATCTTGTTGAACGTTCACATAATTTTTTAATAGAATGTTAGATGGCATTTATACGATGGATTAGCTATAATTGATGTGTGTGGTTGCATATATTATTTATTTCAATTAAATTTGTATAACGAGTTTAGTTTTTTATATATTCGATTGATTATTATTTTGTTTCACATATATTATTAATTGTTTATTTATTAATAATTTTGTTGGTTAAATGATGAAAAGAATTATTGGCAAGTTGAGAATAATTTTAAGAATTTTTTTATTTTATTTTATTTTTAAAGAATATGTCACTATTTTCACCCCTCGTATTTTATTTTAATTTCAGAAAGATAGAGAGGTTTCTTTGTAATAAAAAGAAACCATAATTAATCGACAATTAGTAAAGTGCTAGTTGAAACAACATGATTGTTATAAGGAAATACCATGATTATTATAGGCCTTTGTTTTTTAACTTGGAAATACAAGAAAATATGAGAAATGCAAATAACTTGAAAAATGTAAATATTTTTTTTTACGAATGGGGTTTTTATGATAAAGGGGGAGGGGGGCCTCCCACTCCACCACGTGGCTAAGTAGTTAGGGGACGTGGTAGCATGCCAACTTATAAAGTGTTTTTATGGAACTTCTAATCTAGAGACTTTGCTTCTTCATGTGAGTTGATTGTGACACACTTGAAATCATGCCTATAAGCTATCACTGCATTGAATATATGTTGTCTTGATGGGACGCTTGTTAGGCCCTTGCTCGTGTGGTGATAATTATCATTCGAATGTAGCCCTTGACACTCTCATTCATTGTGCAATACTCATTTGGTGTAGTTGTTGCAATTCTCATTTGGTATAGTTGGGTTCTAGTTTCCCTTGTTTACGGTTTTTATCTGGACTCTTGCTAATATGAATTGAGGGCATTGGTTGACTCACCTACACCTTGGGTAAGGCTTGTTCCTTTGTTCTTGCTATAAAATTAACAAATCCTCCCTTTCTAACTAGAGTTTTAATGGCAATTTCCCCTTGGTAATTTGGAGTATTAGACAATTTCCCCTTGGTAATTTGGAGTATTATACTAGCCCTATTGTTTCCCTTTCCTTGCAAGATTGATGCTCTTGCTATTGCTTCTAAATCCGACTCCCCATGTATGCTAGATGACAATCTATTTGGTTATTGGACACTTTCAATGAGGGCCCTCTCAATTGTTTTTCGTTTGAATTCCTTCCTTCACCTAGTTTTTGTTTTTGCAATCAACTTTGTAACATGTATCCCCTTGACTAGCATTCTTGTTTGGTGCTCTCCTCATGCTTCTGGGCTTGCTCTTAGGCCTTTGTTCTCTAACTCTAGGTAATCTCTTGTGGTGCTCGCTTTTGCTCGTTGGTTCTTCGGTAAGTATTGTGTTTTTCTCTCCACTCCCTCTTGAGCTAGCTCAACATTTTCGTGGGCCGCTAGTTGTTTTCTCCTATTTTTATTCGTAGCTCACTTTGCCTATTGGTCACCCAACCCTTTCCCTTTTGCACTTGGACCCTCTCTTTGTGTCTGTCACTTGTTCACTTCCTTCCCTAAAAGCTTGCTCTTGAATCCTTGTTAGGCCTCTCAGTGTGCATGTGTCTGTCGAGGGATAGCTTACTACCAAGAGTGAGCTTATCAAGGACACTCAGAGGCCAATCATCACTCGAAGGAAATAGATGCTAGGTTTCAGGATCTCACCCCAAGCCCCATACAGGAGTTCACCTAGATGGAACATGAAGGAGCCTCTTAGAGACATCAACTTTCAAACACAAAAGTTCTTGCTGAACTAGTAGATTAGGTATTGGATGTTGGACACACGCATGATTGTTTCAACCATATATGTACACCATTGACCTATATTTAGCATTTGAAATTCCTCGGAAGAATCATGATGGACTATTTCGAGCATCGAGTAGACATCCTACGCTCCTTGGAGCACTTGCATCGTCATATGAAGGACCTAGACCAACGCCTCAATCACATTGAGCAACAACTTGGTATTCCTCCCTCGACGGGAAACACCATCGTTAACAATGAGGACCCCAATCAAGTCGCAGCCCCAAACTCAACCTTTTGCGCAATCTTATGCTATGCTTTGGCTTATTCTATTTTTTGATTTCACGACTTATCTTAATGGTCAATCTGACCTCCTTTTCAGCATATGTATAATCATTTTTGTATTGTTGAACATTATGTTATCCTATGCCTCTTCGCGAATAATGCATTTTTTGTTATGGTCTAGTTTCCCTTAATCCTAGTGAAAGACTAACCTAAATATCTAGCTTATCCATGTACACTTTTGAATATATTTACCTCAAAAAAAATGTGAATATATTTTATATAATGCTCTACAATAGATTATATGTTTTTATAAAGTTATTAGTTTAAAGTTAAAAGGATCATTAAGATTTCCTTGATTTGATGGAGAGTGCGAGTGGGCAAGATGTTGGGGGCAAGCTTGCCAACTTACTGCCTCATGCAACATTTGAAAGGGGGTGGTGTGGCCTACCGCATACATGCAGACACATGTGAGTAATGGTTTTAATGTGCGTGAACATGGTACTATTCTTGACCTGGCTTTTGCTAGGAGACAGTGAAGACCAAGTGCTATTTGGGGTCAAGCAATTCCCTCTTCAGTGTAGGTGGGTGTGTCTGGAGACTTGTTGCGTCGTGGTTTTGTTGAGAGCTAATCATCATGGATTTCCTACAAATATTCCCCCCATATTCTTGGCCTTGGTTTAATTTGTTGGAAACTATTGTGTTACAATAGAGGTGCTTTGTATTTTAAGTAGTTGCGGGATTGTTCTTCCAGTGAATGAGACTTCACGATGTGGGTGGAATCAGGGTCCCAGGAGCGCGGTCATACCTTTGCTTGTCAGTGGCTTTGTTGGGACTTCACTTCTTCCCACTATTGCAATGACATCTTTAGGCGTCCATCACCTCTCAACCCCTGTGGGCCTAGGAAAGCGACACTTTTGGTGGTACTCTCTGTGACCACTATCTTTGTTCCATTTTCATCTGGAAGCTTAATTGTTGACTTTTTCTCGGCTAGGTGTTTTGTTGTTGATGAATTCTAGTCCAAAAAGGGTGGCATCTTTTTAATGTTTTGAAGTTTCACTTGGAAAACTTTCCCCTACCCCATGGCACTACTTGTTGCTTTCGCTTTGTCTACATATTTGTTTTTAGTCTCCGCCTTCACATTGTTTTGATAAATATTTATTTTTGCTCTCACCCCTCTTGTTATAGGCCATTTTGTCACATCTTGTCAATAGGCCTACAAACTGTATCCATCAACATCCTTGAACACCTTGTCATAATCCCTACACAAAGCCCTAAGAATGACTATTTTAAATTCGTGAGTTTTTGACCTTCATTGCCTTATTTCAATGCTTTTAAGGCCCAACACAAATTGGCCCTTTAGGGACCTGCTTTGAGTGGCAGGTTGCTTAGTTCTGCACCTTGCTCTGATCAGAGCAGGTTTGCACTTGTTGGGGGTGCGTTGATCAAGAAAATTTGAGAAAAATAAAAAGAATTTTGAAGCTTCCTCTTCCAGAAGCTTCAAAGAGTTGTTACAACTATTTACCTTAGATAAGAAATTCGAATCTTATTTCCTCTACCTTGGAGTTTTCATCTTTTTATTCCTTGAGCTCATCCTCCCATCAAGAGTGGATCTTACACCTAAATTGGTAAATGGATAAGAATTCCCAAACTACTATCCTCTCCTATATATTTACTGCCATTCACAAGCTAGGGGTGGGCTTTTGGGAATTAATCATACCCTTATGTTGTTTTGATCATAAGAGAGACATCATTCCCATGTATTAGGGTGGCTTTGGGGTGTACATCGTGGCAAGGTAGGACAAGTCAACTTGGGAGGTTCTCTACAAGATCAACTTCCACTTTTGGTTGTAAACTATCTCCTTTCCATTTTAATACAAAGAGTATACCGTTTTTGTACATGTGTTATGTTATGTTTATGTACATGTGTTTCAATGCTATTTTTATCCGCTGAATAGAATGAAAGGATAATGCTACATAGATGTTGTAGATATTTGGCTTGTGTTATTTGTTTGTGCAGGTTCTAATTATAGTGTTTGGAGCTACAGTTGGAGCTGACAAGTCAAGAGGAGATAAGAGCTTGCGATAAATCACAAATAAGTCATCTTTCCATTCTCCAATTTTTTTAAGGAAAACTTTATAGTGTTTGATTTTTGTTGTTCTAGATCAGTCCACTAGGTCTAGGGAATATACTTTTGTCTGCAGTGGTAGATTATGTATAACAATTTGGTGATTTCATTGGGAATCGATTCATTTCCCTTAGTGGTGTCATTCATTTTTCCATTGTTACACCTCTTCATAAGACCTCCAATGTCTCACTCAGCGTGAATTGACCCTAGGAAGACCCTTCATTGAGCGGCATTTGACTTGTGTTGGAAAATCCATTTTCCTTGATCAACGCACCCCTTGGTCTGCTGACAGAGCGTTGCAAAGCACCCTAGCCTTCCCTGCACTTGCATTGCAGAGCACTGGTAGCTTATCTGCACCTGTGCTGACCCCTGTTTCATGCAAAAAATTGTCTTTCGTGCTTTGTTCTCTGAATTTCTTTGTTCCAGTTGGTTCTCCTTGTGTCCCTGAATGTACCTTGGTCTCTACAAAGCCATTACCTTGTGTGAAATTGCGTGTTTTTCTTTCATTTTTGCAAAAAAAAATTCCCTCTCAATCGGGCGCTAAATTGTGTATGACTATTAATCACCTCTGAGTGTCGTCACATTTTTTATAAGATTTTGTTTCGTTCTTTCTTTCCTCTTGTCAATTTGGGCTTGTATGCATAGATAGGTTGGTGTCCTTCACTTTTTTCATTGTTACACCTCTTCATAAGACCTTTAGTGTCTCACTCAGCTTGAATTGACCCTAGGAAGACCTTTCATTGCACTGCATTTGACTTGCTGTGTCGGAAAATCCATTTTCTTTGATCAACGCACCTCTTGGTTTGCTGACAGAACGTTCCAGAGCACCCTAGCCTTCCCTGCACTTGCATTGCAGAGCACTGGTAGCCTATATGCACTTGCGTTGACCCCTGTTTCATGTAAAAAATTGTCTTTCGTGCTTTTCTCTCTGCATTTCTTTGTTCTTGTTGGTTTTCATTGTGTCCCCGAATGTACCTTGGTCTTTGCAAAGCCAATACCTTGTGTGAAATTGCATGTTTTTGCTTTCTTTTTTGCAAAAAAAATCCCTCTCAATCGGGTGCTAAATTATGTATGACTGTTAATCACCTTTGAGTGTCATCACCGTTTTTATAAGATTTTGTTTCGTTCTTTCTTTCTTCTTGTCAATTTGGGCTTGTATGCATAGATAGATTGTTGAATTTGAAAAGAATTTTTTACATTACAGTTGAAGTTTGTGTGGTTTCTTGTCGTCAGCAATCACACTGCATTCATATGTTTCTTTGCATTTGAAACATTAAAAGAGAAGAAAAGAAAAACCATTATTTGCATTGCATATAGTTATTTTTATCATATTAGTTGCATCATAGGGGTGTTCAGGTGACATCGAATTTTGAGTGTTGAAATCGATATCTTCAACTTCACTATTTTAATTTTGATTGAAATAGTGAAGTTGAAGATATCGATTGTTGAGTTGTTGATTGAATTTTTCTTTCCCTTCTTGTTTCTTCCAATTGGTTTTCATTGTGTCCTTGAATGTACCTTGGTCTTCGCAAAGCCAATACATTGTGTAAAACTGCGTGTTTTTGCTTTCATTTTTGCAAAAAAATCCCCCTCAATCGGGTGCTAAATTGTGTATGACTGTTAATCATCTTTGAGTGTCATCATTGTTTTTATAAAATTTTGTTTCGTTCTTTTTTTCTTCTTGTCAATTTGGACTTGTATGCATAGATAAATTGTTGAATTTGAAAAGTAACTTTTACATTACAGTGAAAGTTTGTGTGGTTTCTTTTCGTCACTTAAAGTTTGTGTGGTTTCTTCCCTTTCTTAGTTATGTATTTCATTGTTAAAAGGAAACTGAAAAGAGTTATTTTTATCATATTAGTTGCATCATAGGGGTGTTCAGGTGACATCGAATTTTGAGTGTTGAAATCGAAACATAATTCAAGATTAACTCTAAAATTCGCTTAATTAACCCAATGAGCATTTGAAACTTAACGACACACATAGAGGTCTAGGCTGGAGATGTGTTCTGACGTTTTTAAACATAAGAGGAGTTGTTTTTTGTCAGCGTTGCATTCTAGGGGTGATATCTCATTCCACGTACGTAAGTGTATCAAACTGTTCTCCACATGCCTTAGGGTATATCAGATGGTGCTCCATGCATGATAAGTGTATGGGAACGCTCTCACTGAATGATTACACATTAGACAACACTACTATGGATTGTGCTTCCACGTACCGTCGAGTATATTTTGGAAGTTCAACATAGATGGTTATCTTCACTATAAGTAACTGAGTTGGCTGCCTTGTACATTGTGATATACCAAACACAACATTTAGGGAGATTGTTTGCACGTATATAAATCATTGGTTTACCAAGGTAGTATATCGCAGTTCACAGTGACCTGGTAATTTTTTTCTTAGTTTATCCATTTTTATTTTTATTTTGAGTCTTTAATTTCTAAAATCAATTAATTGATCGTGAAATAACATCCTCCTCGTGGAAGAACTCCTTAGTATATCTTAAGTTGAGACTAATAACAACAGTTCTTGAATCTACCAATCAAGGAAGTCCTTCTGACGAGAATCCTTATTATTTTACTTCTTTTGGAAATATTGGTGCCCCTTATATGGGAACATTGTCCCTTCCTGAATTTACCATTGGTTTTCCAGTTTGGTTGTTTTCGACCGATATGGTTTTGAATGTCCAAATTACTCCTCAACCAATTTCTCCTCTACTTGAATAATGTCAACCTCAAGTTGATCCTAAAGTTGACCCTTTACCTTCTTCACTTCTTGTGTCTTCATCTATTTCTTACTTCTCACCTAGTGAAAGTCTTGATTTTGGTATCCAGGAAGCTAAGAAAAAGAAAAGGATAAAGAAAAAGAAGAAAAAAATAAGAAGGGGGGCAAGCATTGTAATTAATATGGAGAAACCTTCTAATCAACCCGACAAAGTAAATTCCTTTGCAAGTTATGTAAGGGTGGCCACCTTTTCAGAATTTGTCCAAGTATTCCACAAGTATTAGTAGTGTGGTCAAAAGGCTCACATCAGTGCATGTCATCAATGTCTGGAGATCACGCTGGGGATAAATCATCACCTAGTGATCTAAGTAAGGTCCATGGGAAAAAGGGTAAAGTTAAGGGTTATGTGAAGGGAATCATCATATTCACCTTTGTCCTTATATGGGTGAAGCCTCAAAACTGTTGGAAAACTTACAACTTCTCAACCTTGTCTTCTGGCTAGTTATCAAAAGTTTTCCCCGAATCCTCCACTAGTTGATGAAGTGATTGATCATAATTAGTCTCCAGTCAATCTCACTCTCTCTAAACATGAATCTCATGAGTTCGTTCCCAACCAACTATTGGTTGAGAAAACATGTGACTCGATTCCACCTTCATTTGATCGTACATTTTCCGCAGAGAGTGAAATTCATATCATTCAAGTTCTTCTTATTTTTTCAGATTCCAATGAACTTTGGGGGAATCTTCCCATTCCAACGACACGGGGGGGACAATCCTCTCGTTCCCACGACAAGGGGGAAATCCTCTTGTTCCCACAACACAAGGGAGAATGTATCGCGTTCCCATAGCACAAGGGGGTAGTTTCCCTGTTCCCACTTCACCCCCTCCAAATAGTATGGTCACTTTGATTGGAGTACACTCGCAGGATATCGTCTTCCTCCTTACGTGTCCTTCCAGATCATAGTACATGTTTATAATGTGTCTATATCTAGCACAATCATATATGAAGGCGTATCTGTTAGTATTTTGTCCTCAACTACTTCGAAAGTTTACGGTTCTCCGCAGCTTGTGCTCGTTACCCAAAATCTATTGGCCTTTAACAGAGGAACCAATCAAATATTTGGGATCCTTGCTTAGTTGCCTATTACTTTGGAAGGAAATGTTGTCTATAAAGATGTGATGTTAGTCCAAGGCCCTTTGGATTTTAATTTACTCCTTGGGCATGACTATGTTTATGACGTAGGAGCTCTGGGCTCTTCTCTCTTTCGTGTGATGTGTTTCACACATGAAGTAAGAATCGTGACCATCGACCAACTTTCATTCGTTAGTCCTAATTTGACTCTCAATCAACCAACTTCCTTAAATGGTCCTTATATGCAAGCGGTATTTTCCTCGCTACAGATTGATTATGTGGCCACATGTTCCATGCTTGCCTCAGCTGATGATCTAATAGGTGATGTAATGCATCATTTACTGGGGGCATTAGAGTTGGATCTTTCCATTGGATCCTTTGATACCTTCAAGAATGTTGTTCTCCCATTTGATGAGAATCTCTTGGAAGCTAAGGCCTTTTGTAGGTCATGATCAAGGCCACGTGAGCAACGTTTCTTTTATTGTGTCAAGCTCTTTAAAATATGAAACAAAGTTCCTGGAGCAAACTTCTTTTTCTTGTGTCAAGCTTCTTAAAAAATGAAACAAGGTTCCTGGAGCAAATTTATTTTTCTTGTGTCAAGTAAGCTTAAAAATGAAACAAATTTCCTTTAGCATAGTTCTTTTCCCATGTGAAGATCATTAAAAAATGCAACATATCCCCTTCCAATTCGAGTCTTTCATTAGATTTGTGTCTTGAATTGAGTCATTATGTTGGGAGCATGCAAACTTATATCAAGCATAGTTTTCCTATGTTTCAAGTTTGTGTAAAAATGATACCACTCTCAAGCATAGTTTTTCTCATGTTTCAAGCTTGTGACAAAATGAGACCATATTCAAGTATTCTCAAGCATAGTTTCCACATGTTTTAAGCTTGTGTAAAAATGAAGCTATTTTCATCTGACCTCTCGTGATTTCCATTTTTACCCTATTTCTATCAGATGAGCCTTGGTTTTTTCATTCCATCGTCACCATTTGCTTGGTCGATCATAAGCTTTCACTTGGTTGTTTTACCCTTTCCTGAGGAACCGTTGCGTTGAGTGATATTATTATTCAACATCTTGACCTTTATGTGTTTTGAGCAGTTCCCTCATGACTAGAACCAGTTGCTACCCTTTATACCACTTGTTCTTCTAGGAGTAGTTTTCTTTCAACTCTTTTCAGACTCCCAAAATATGAAAAGATTATCGAGCACTTGTGTTTTCGAACTCGTTAAAGTAAATGAAAAGACGTCTACTTAGTATAAGTTTAACCTTTTTTTTTTTTTTTCGGACGAAAATGGATTATTGATGAAAAATGAATACCTTAGTCGAACATGGCTAAAAGGTTCTCCTGAGTATTGTTTTCTACTTTTTCGGACTTAAAAGACTATCTATGAAAATGAACTTTTGGAGTTTTTTTTTGCCTTTTTTTCAAATTCTCTAAACATGAAAATGATGTTGAATTAGACCTTCGTTAGACTTGTTAAAAACATCAAACAACGATGGACTTGTCAAACATGACAGGGCCAAGCCACTCATTCTTAGGGTTCGTTAAACATACTTGGTGGGATTTATCCGAATGATGAAATTACAGATTAAGCATATGTTATCTCTTCAAGCTTGTTAAAAAATAAAGAGGTGTTGATCAACAATGGTTGGGGAAATTGGGAAAATGGAATATTCTACCTATTGCCACAACGAATCGCTCTTAAACACGACACTCTTCCACTTCATCTCTTTGGCTATTGGGTTGGGAAATATGTGTCTTTTGGTTCATCATACCATTTCAGAGCCTCCATTTTTGGTTTTGGGTCAATGCTTCCAACTTCATTCAGTGTCACCGGTGTATTCAAGAGAAATCATTCAATTAATATCTGCTACAATACTCTTAAGAATTCGTTCCATGTCTATCATTCTTGAACTAGTGCCACATTGAAGTCCTTTTGTCTTGAATTGTGATACCCGTTTCGTGTCGTTGATGGGGTATACATCAATGCCCTCTTGCGACGGGTCGTTTCTTGTCGACATCAACTCATTATCCAGGAAGTTGACTTAGAAACTCTTCAATGACAAGTTTCCTCTCTTTAGGCAACATGTTTACATCATTGGCCTTCGGACGACAGTTTATGTGGTGTTCAACTGCAACTCATTCATTCACACCATACAAATTGTCTTGTAGTACATTGAGATCCATTAACATCATCAGTGGTTTCTCTCGTGTTTGTTAATGACTTACATCATTGGTTGCTCATCAGATGGTGTCTATCATGTTCAACTTCACCTCCTTTATTCACATAGTTAGACTCGTACATTGGATGATCGAGTGAACAAGATGCAAGACCTTGGATCTAGTTCCCATCCATTCGGGCTGCGATTTCAGGGTTTATACGAGATCACAATGTATGATGACTATGATCATATGAACGATCATTTAATCACGAGTCCACTCTTTGTCACCAGTGGACATGTCTTCTTATCATTGTACATGTAATGTTAGTTTATGTGTTGAGTGTGGGTATGTCTCCCTCAGCATAGATATCATGATATAAAATGTATTGTAACAAATGATAATCCGACCAATTTTTCTTGATCCAGAGTTGTCACAAGGTAAAACACTTCAATCATCAACCACTATTTTAGACTTTACACTTTTAAGGGGAAATCTTTATAGCGCATTTTGTCACATCTAGTCAATAGGCTTACAAAATGGATCCATTAACATCCATGAACACTTTGTCGTCATCCCTACACAAATCCTAAGAATGACTCTCTTAAATCCCTGAGTTTCTGACCTTCAATGCCTTATTTTAGTGCTTTTAAGGCCCAACACACCTTGGAACTTTAGGGATCTTCTTTGAGTGGCAAGTTTCTCAATTTTTCACTTTCTCTGATCAGAGTAGGTTTGCCCTTGTTGGGAGTGCGCTGATCAAGACAAATCAAGAAAAATAAAAAGAATCTTGGATCTTCCTCTTCTAGAAGCTTCTAGGAGTTGTTACAACCATTTACTTTAGATAAGAATTTTGAATCATATCTCCCCTTCCTTGGATTTTTCACTTCCTTATCCCTTGAGCTTATTCTCCCATCAAGAGTGGATCTCAAGCCTAGATTGGTAAATGGATAAAAATTCTTAAACTACCATTATCTCTTATATATTTACTACCATCCACAAGCTAGGGGTAGGTTTTTGGATATTAATCATACCCTTATGATGCTGCTTTGATCATAAGGGAGACATCGTTCCCATGCATTAGGGTGGCTTTGGAGTGTACATTTTGGCAAGGAAGGACAAGTCAACTTGGGAAGTTCTCTACAAGATCAACTTCCACTTTTGGTTGTAAATTATCTTTGTTCCATTTTAACACAAAGAGTATACAGTTTTCCTACATGTGTTATGTTATGTTTATGTACATGTGTTTCAATATTATGTCGATCCATTGAATAAAATGATTGGATAACGCTACATAGATGTTGCAGATATTTGGCTTGTGTTGTTTGTTTGTGCAGGTTCTAATTATAGCATTTGGAGTTACGGTTGGAGCTGACAAGTCAAGAGGAGAGAAGAGCCCGCGACAGATCACAAGTAAGTCATATTTCCAGTCTCTAATTCTTCTAAGGAAAACTTTATAGTCTTTGATTAATGTTGTTCTAGACCAGACCACTAGGTCTAGGGAAGATACTTCTGTCTGCATCGAGATTCTGTTAAAACCATCTTTGGTTCCTGTGTCATGTTTTTTCCTATGTTATTGCACTATGAGTTACAACCTCGACACGCATGATTGTCACCGAGGTGGCGGGGTCCACGAGGAGAGGGTGGTCGTGTTTCATAGGTTAGAATTCGTGCCCAAGCATAGGAACATGACACTGCAAATATTTACCACTTAGTTATTCCCCAGAAATTTGAGCTGAGATTCAGTGCCTTAAGTCTCCACCTACCGATGATGGTCCCACTAGGTTCTTGACCCTGGTCACACCTAGGGAAGACAAAAACAATATCTTATTTCAATCTCCCTTCACTAGTAGCTTAAAACTCTCCTTGGAAAAGTATTGAAGGATAAGCAAGAGAAACAATATAATATTTTTCTTGCCTTGAATGACACCAAATATGCTTAAAGATTTTAAAATTCATGCCTAGAAATCTTGGACACTTGGTTAGATCACTTGGAGAGCCACCTCCATGTTGAGATTTGTAGCTTGGGAGGTACCCTAAACCTTAGGATAAAGGGTTGTGGAGGAATTGTCTTCATAAGCCTGGTCACTTGTCGGCTAAGAACCCAAACTTGGCGTTTTGTAACCAAAGGCGTGGGGCCAAAACCATGATGAGATTTGATGACATGGCACTTGGAGATGATAGTGCGCCCTTAGAGGAGTAAGGGGAAACTTCAAGCACCAAGAGAGCCCATGTAGTTTGAGAGAAAATAATTTTTAATGTCTTGTATGGGTTTGTGCAACAAAGTTCACGTCGACTTTGACTTAGTGATGCCCCCAAGGGCTAATTGTTGACACCCTAGAGTGTGGAGGAGCCTTGTTCCTCACCAAACAAGGGCATGACTCTCCATGCGAAGCCTAGAAAATGAGGTCGAAGTCTACCTCAGGGAGTCACAAGCCCTAGGAGACCAAATGAAAGAAAGAGTAGGTGGTCCTTAAGAGTGTTTGGGTCTGGGTTTGTGCAGGTAAAGGAAGCGAGGAAGGAGAGTTAGGGTCTAAGTATTGGAGGGATAAAAGTGGATGACTTCAAGGTAGAGAGGGAGTGGGATTGAGTCCAAGTATTGGACAGTGTTTTGACACGCCCAAGTGCAACTAGCATAAGAGGGAAATCATCTGATTTGGTGGACATTTTGTGTTTGTTTTGGTGGCAGACTTCTCTAATATACAATATGAGTTTTGTTGGAGGTAACATATTATATGCCGAGTCCTGTAAGTTATGTTTTGAGGGTCAAAAACACTGCTACAGGTGGTTTTAATAGGTAAAGGAACCATCAGATGAAGGAGGATGTTTAGAAGAGAAGGCCATAATCCTAGTGGGGTAAATTGGGCCAAGTAGGGCTATAGAAGTTGCTACAATAGCCCTAACCAGGGCCAAGTTCCATAGAAGAGAAGGCACATGTCCAAGGAAGAAATAACAGAGGTAAGTGGTCCTTTTCAGATGGTTGTTTCTCTTCCTAAGTTGTTGAGTTGCTAGGAGGTGTAGAGTTCTATTTTGGACAGAGTTGGAAGGTCATCTTAAGTTTGTAAGGAGGGCAACAAGTGGATGGTATTTGTAGCCCTAGATTGGTTGGAAAGGAATTTTAAAATTGTAAGAAGAGTGAAGAATTGTGTAAGCTTAGGATTGATACTTGAAGGACAAAGGAAGGAGGTCAAGGGAGCAAATTACATTAGCCCAAGTTCATTGTTAGAGAATGACTTTTGACAATGATAGGTGAAAACCCTCCATGCACTAAGTGTGTCTTCATTGGACATCACAGGAAAGCACTAGCGGGAAGAAGTCCCTAAGAGTTGTGTCCTTGAAGGACTAAGGAGCGGCTAGTGGGCAAGAAGTCCCAAAGGAGCTTAGGCACAAAAATGGGCAATTGAGAGTTGTTCACAAATGGAGTTGTGAACAACTTGACATGAGTCTTGATGTGTTGAAGGACTGATGATTAGCTAGAGAGCAGTTGGAGTTGTATTTAGTGCCCTAATGGAGTTACTTCATTGATAGGGGTAGGATGGAGTTGTTGTAGATCAGAGCTGAAGGATCAAGAAAATGTGTTCATGACACGTGGACTAAAAGGGTTGTGGAGAACTACATCAACAAGTAGGTCGAGAGTTGTGTTGTTCATGGTGGATTGGTTTTCAAAGGATCGACACCAAACCTTATTTGTATGTACTTGTAATATTGGATGTATGAGGGCCATTATCTCTGGTATGGGAGCCCTACAACATTGTATTATAGTTTGTTAATATAAAAAAGTTGGGCAGTTGAAAATTATAAAAAGTTGTCTATATTTGTGCATGTTGATTTACTGCAATATTTTGTTCCGTTATGCAAAGTAATTTGTTGTGATACTTGGATTGGTAGCGTTAGTGATTGTAAGATTCTAACCTAGACTCCAGTATCGTGGAAAAACAACAAGGAATCATAGCTACTTTGAAGAGCTAGTGAATTGAAGTATGCACAACAAAGTGGCTCAAAGGGAGCTTAGGTTGTTTAGATCATGGAGCCGAGTGTTCAACTGAAGACATAGAGATGTGGTCTTGATTGGCTTGGTAGTGAGATTTGTTAGCAGTTTTGGTGGATTGGTGGTGTTGGTTAGTTGGCTTTGTCTAGATGGCTAGTGGTTGTGAGTGTGCTGGCATTGATGTCAGCGAAATTAGTATGGTGATTGGGAGTTCAAGAGGAATCATATGGTAGCTGCAAGCTTCTGATAGATAATCACCATAATAACAGGCTTATTGAAAAGCCATAAAATGATGGCTATAGTGATTTTTCATCCAGGCTCAAGAAGAATCCTATGGTAGTTGCAGGTTTCTGGTAGAGAATCACCACAGTAGCAGGATTATTGGAAAATCCATAAAATGATGACTATGGTGAATTCTTGGTCTAGGTTCTTGGCATCATCTTTCAAGTTTGGAGCCATGTTTTAGGTTCCAAATGGGCTCAAAGACTACATCGGACCATCTATAGTGGAAAGTGCTTTGAATAATCTTTCCAACGATATATGGAAGTCTAACAATGGCCATCAGAATCCATCAGAATCAAAAGTTTTTTATTGTCGAAGTAAGGAGCTTGGAATCCTTAAGAGGAGGCCAAATATCAGAACCTTGGAGAAAAGGTTTGATTGAAACCTCAAAGCAAAGGTCGGATCAGAACCTCTGAGAAGGATAATTATCAGAACCTCTAAGTAGGCTATATTGAAGGATGAGGTCATTGGAATATCGAAACCTTGGAGTAGGCTATATTGGAGGACAAGGTCATCGAAATATCGAAACCTCAGAGCAGGCTACATCGGAGGATGATTTCATTGGAATATCGAAACCTCAACACAGATTATATCGGAGGACAAGGCCATCGGAATCTCGTAAGTCCTTACAGATTGTAATTTCTTGGAAGTGTCGAGGTTCCCAAAGGAAAAGAAATAAAAAGGAATTCAATTCAGGACCAGGGACCAAGGAGGCTCTTTCTCTCTCCTCCTAATAGAGACATGGTCACAGCCGATTGGTCCTTAAGAGATGAAGTGGAAAATGACGTCAACATGGTGTGGCAATATGATGGACACATGGTAGCTTGTTTTGGCATTTTTGGTGGCTTAATGGGGAAAATCAGGGTGACACATGTCACCACTCAGGAGGCGCCACGCGGAGAGATGATGAAAGTATGACATCATCTTGGAGGTCAATATATGAAAGGTTGAGGATCTCGTAACTCCTATGCAAATGGACTTTGAAACATGTTACGATGAAATGGGCTCTGATGTAAGATTTACACTTGGTCATGGAGTTTAGAGAACCAAGGGCACAAAGTAATATATAGGGAGATAGGCCCCCGATAGGAATCTGAAGGCCTTAGCATCAAAGTGTTATGCCCCCGGTCACGACACCCGGTCCTATGATGGAAATGCAATAAAGGGCTAAGAAAAGGGAGCTAAAGGTATTAGAACTGTGTGATTTCGTAATGTTTCTTTTATATGAGTTACGATATGTTGGGGCTCTGATATTAATTGGCACATAGACGTGTGGAGAACAAAGGAACTAAGGGCTAAGCGCCAAGGGGCTAAAGGTATTGAAACTGTGTGATTTCATAAATTTCCTTTTATATGAGTTACAACATGTTGTGACTCTAATGTAACAAGTATAGAGAATTAAAAGGATAAATGGGTTGACAACTAGAGATTGAATGAAAATCAACAGAGATGGTTTATGGAATCAGTGGAATCTATAGAAAACATTGAGACAAGAAATAAGGACAATGGTCCACAAAGAAGAACTGATGAGATGAAGAAAACCATCTTCAGCTTCCCGTGCATGTCTTGTAGATTTAAATAAGGAACAGAGTGGTCATTCCTAAGCATGGTCAAGCTTTGCGAAGCAATGAATAAAAATTGGTAGTCACGGTAAAGTGTTTAGGTGGACTGAGATTAAATTCTTAGTATGGAGGATTACACAGGGAGTCGATGAAGAACTAAAAATCCCATCCTTATCTTTAATGCCATTACAAAATTCAACCATCAGACACAACAACAACAGGAGGAGCCATACAGAGGTACACTTGGGGAATGTGGAAACAAGAAGCAGAGACAACATTGTGTAGTGTGCAACAGAGGATCAAAACCATCGATTGCCATAAAGAAAAGTGGGGAAGAGTGTATTCTTGAAGAGTTGAGTAGTGTGAGTAGAGAGTGTGTTGTGAAACGAGCGCAAGAGTAGAACGGAAAGGGGTGTAGCAGAGACAGTGTGTTAGAGAAGGAAGCAAGTTGAGGATATGTTGTAGTGAGAAGAGGTTAAATTGTTGTTATGTAAGACCAAAGGAGTCTGTGGAACAGTAGAGGATAGAGAGCAGAAGTTCGTTTTGGAACCAACTAGATTAATATTTTCCCATAATTGTATATACCTTTGTTTTCAGTTTGAAAATTATATGAAAAGTATAATAATGGCAAGAGAAGGTGGTGGCCTGCATTCAGAAGAGGTTGGTGTCTCTTGGAGAGTTGGTGTTTGCTAACCTAAGGGGATTGGTGCCTCCTGTGAGTGGGTGCTCACAAACAAACTGATGTAATTAAGTAGGTGCTTAATTTACATCATAAACAACAACAAAATTGGTGGTTTTTTCCTTTTGGGTTTCTAGGTGAAAACGTTGGTGTTAATATGTATGCGCTGATCATGTGATAGATTGTATGAACTTTGCTACTCACTTTCTTTATGAATGAATGCTCTCATAAGTAATAGACAATAGAGGAAAGAACTAAAAGCATATTCAGTAAAAAGTTTTAAGAATCTCATTGTTACTTATTCACCCCCCCTCTCAATGATTCCTTATTCCAACAATTGGTATAAGAACCAAGTTTCTTCAGGAACAATCCAACCACTAGAAGGTATATCTATAAGGAATTATGTTTAGGCAAGAAATTCAAGAGGCTTACTCAAGAAGAATACAGTCTTTGATGGGACAAACTATGCCTTTTGGAAAGTATGGATGGAAGCATATCTTATGTCCCTGGGAGAAGATGTTTGGACTTTAGTGATAGCAGAATAGAATGTCATTGATATTCCTCCCACTGATGCAGATGGTAAAAAATTGTATGGAAATAATGCTAAAGCCAAGAATTCCATTCTCTTTGGTCTTAGTCAATCAAAACTTGTAAAGGTTATGCACTGTAAGTCTGCTAAGGATGTGTTGGTAAAGCTTAATCAGAGTCATGAAGGAGATGACAAAGTCAAGCGAGCAAAACTTCAAAACCTTCAGAATGAGGTTTGAGATCTGAGTAAAGATGAAAGAAAATCAGAATTCTTCCTTAGAGTTGATGAAGTAACCAATATGATTAGAGGACTTGGTGACGAAGTCAAGGAAGAGATGGTTGTTGATAAAAACTTAAGATCTATGCCCATGAGATTTAATGCCAAAGGCTCGACTATTGAATAAATGGCTAATTTAAAAGATCTCAAGATGTACCAGGTTCTTGGTACTCTCACAACCTATGAGATGAGAGTAGTAAGAGAGAAGTCTGAACCTAAGGAAGCAATGTTCAAAATATCCAAAAAGAGCAAGGAGCGCAAGGATCATTAAGACTACTCCAGATGTGAATCTG
>APFE031509081.1:86650-114416 GCA_000404065.3 Pinus taeda | reverse complement strand
ATTAATTCTAAATATGAAAAAAATTAATATACATAAATGAGTTGTTTTATAAATTTGATATTTTTCCATTCATTATGATTGAGTCATTTTTTTTTTGTGAAATTCCAACAAGAAATTATTTAGGTGGCTATTACACTTTGAAGACTACTCCTTTTCTACATGGTTATTATAGCTAATCAAAATTCACAAGTAGTTAATTATGATTCACATTACATACATAATTAAAACATATAACTAAAATAAATTCACTACTATACAAAATACATAGCCATGTGATCTTGAATCTAGAAACAAAACCAAGTTGTTCCCCAACTATTTTTTATTAGTTAAAATTTCACTCTTACACAACGATTAATATTTTTTATCCTTAACAAAATGGAAAATTATGTATGGTATATTATTTATGTTTGTTATTTTTAATTTTATTCAACATTAAATTGTTTTGTTGATCTCAAATGTGTTTTTGTTTCTTTATTGTGAGGTGATTTCATTGTTTCATCATGGATCGAGCTATTTGGAGTTGTCCTCCATTCGAAGTTCTTAAACTTGTCTTCGTGTGGCTCCATTTATCGGTTGTGATAAAGTTTGTCACTATTTCTAAAAAATGGAAGAATGCTTGTCAAAACACTTCTTTCTTTTTACACTGCAAGAATGTCTCTACTAACAAATTTGGATTTCTCTTGTTTTGCTGCTCAATACCTTAATCAGAATGGCCACATATCTCAATTTCATTTGCAATTCATAGATTCAAGATACAGAGTAGAGTGTATTTTTGGACCAATGGTGGTTTTATCCTTACCAATAAAATGCTCCCAAACACACAACTATTTTGTGACAAATCCATATACAAATGAATTTAGAAACATAGGGCCAATACGAATTGGAGACTCGGGATTCTTTTCATTATTGGAATATGTAAGTAGCAAAAAATTTGACTCGGTTGTTCTAAAACATAGGTATGACAAAATGAAATATAAATTTAAAGTTTGTAGTAGTCTTGCTAGGGTATGGAAAATGGTTGCTATTCCATTAGTTGGCACTTCACCCCCTAAGAATGTAGTGTTTTATAAAATTAAATTGTTTTGGCTATATTTGGACAAGGAGTATGAAGATTATTCTCATCTGGTGTATGGTGTTAGAAAAATACATGAATCGGTTGATATGCCATGTCAATGACGACTCCACTTTTGTATGGCCAATTGAAGAATTAGATCATTTCCAATTTCGTCAACCATGTGTTGAATGAAGAATTGACTACTTTGAACATGATTGGGGTTTGAGATGGAAGTTGTTGGAAGAAATTTCCACAGATATAAAAAACAAATGTCCTCGTTATCTTATGTTTCGAACAGTCCATGGTCTAGTTCTTATGTGCAACTGCAGTGAAGTTCCTTTCCAGTTATATGACATGATGACTCCAATTTGTTTTCCGATAAATATTGATAATTTAACTAATGAGCACATGTCACAGTTTTGGTACCCAACATTGGAGGATTCCAATGATTTTATTGAGTATGGAAATGTTTTTTAATTGCTCCACATATCGATTCCATTGATGAGATTCCACCATTGGATATGGATAGGGATTCTTAGGATATTAGTATTCTTAGGAGTTCTTATAAATATTTCCATTTTATATACTCTCTATGGTTGTGAAAAATATTTCCATTTTTGTCTCTATACATACTATGGGTCTTTATGGTATTATTTTAAAATTATGTTTATATCGATCTTTCTCATGTAAATATTTTATATTATTTTCCATAATTTTTCTTGTTTAACATGTAAATGTTTCTCGATGTTATAAATTTTCTTTGTTTGTATAATTATTTAATTGTATTGGTTTTTGTCATTGATTCTCAAACAATGTTTATATGTTTATGTTCATTTTAATATTTACATTTTATTTGATGTGTATAGTTGCATATTTTTAGATATACTTCCAATTCATATAATTCTTAGAGTATTGTGTCCCAGTAGTATAGGTTTCGTTTTGATTCTAATATGATACATGGAAATTTGGAATTTTTTGTTTAAGCCATTTGGAATAATTCATTTCTATTCTTTTCCATTTTGAAAATTTTTCTTTTTTCTTTTGCCATTTGGAAAAATCCTTATACATTTTGATAAGTTTATATGGTTGGAAAAAATTAACATATACACTTTTGATGTTTTTTATGGTTTCCAAAAAAAACTTGTGCCTTTTTCATTCTTTTTTGTTTGTTTATATTAGATATTTGTTATGTTCCACATTTATGATTCCATAATGAATATTTTATTATTCATTGTATACATGTCATCTGAAGCCACAAGAAAGCCTACAAAAAAACAAAATTGGTCAACAAAATCACGTGAGAGGTCTATGAAAGTTGTCGTTTATGATATCAAAACATAAGGATGCCATAAATGAGCATAGGGGACCTACCTATAATAGAAAAATGGGTGAAGCCACTCTTGAAAATGATTTTATAATTCCTCATAAGTATTGTACTATGGATGATATAATGGAAAGAACATTTCTTGTTGATATTTTATTATGAGGATATGCTCCTTCTCTACATAATCTTGTTGTTAGATGCTCTTGTGAAAATGTTCATAACATTGGGGAAACATCTTGCGATCCGGAAGAATGTCATATTGATAACTTGGATGCAAATGTCCACCCTAACCTTTCATGTGTCCAATTTCATGTTTTGATGGCCAAAGGTTGCAAGATATCCATGGTGGAAGTAATAGTGATATTTTACATGATGATTTGGATGATAGTTTACTTGGCCATTTGTTTGATAATTTGGATTCAGTTGCTCAAAACATCAGATCTTCAAATCCTGGTTCTCAAAGTAATGTGGTCCCACTAAGAGAATTAGTCATCCCTTAGCGTTTCGTGTGGAACAATGGAGGTAACACAATTATATTTTGATTTTCGCTGCAATAGTGGTTGTTCTATTACATTCCTATATTTACAAAGTTTTGTTCACTAAACTTATGTTATTTTATTCTCTTCAAATAGGATACAACATGTTTTAATAGAGGTCTAGAAATTAACTCCCAAAGTGTTCCATCTACTAATATGAGAAGTGAAGATGAATAATTTCATAACCTTTGCTATGAATTCTCCTTGAAGATCAAATTGCCAAAACTAATGTAAATTTTCAAATGTTTTGATTTGCTTTTCATTTTTTAAATATATAGGTTCTTGGACATTGAACTTTATGGCGTGTTTTATTTTCTTTGAATAGGACACAAGTCATTTCAATAGATGCATACAAATTAACTTCATAGATGTTCCATATACTGATGTTAAAAGTGAAGAGGAACCATGTCATAACATTCAAACACATCGTCAAATAAATGTAAATGTTGATTGCATTTTATATTTTTCTCATTTATTCATTTGGAGTTTCGTGGAAATTGTATTTTATAATATTTTATGGAGAAACCATGATCTCATCTCATTAGGTTGGATAATTGGAATACAAAACATCAAATTGTAAAACTAATGTAGATGTTCAATGAATTTTACTTATTTTCAATTTTTGAATCTTTCTTTTTTGGACATTTAGTTTTACAATTCATTTTATTTTTTTGAAATAGGAAACAACTCATTTGAATAGAGGCATACAAACTACATCCTAAAATGTTCCATCCACTAATATTAGAATCCAAGAACAACCATCTC
This sequence comes from Pinus taeda, assembly GCA_000404065.3. NCBI lineage: Eukaryota > Viridiplantae > Streptophyta > Pinopsida > Pinales > Pinaceae > Pinus > Pinus taeda. Next base: position 110,737 of record APFE031509081.1, on the reverse strand, counting down.
ATAACCCTTGTCCACATGAAGACACAAATGCAAATTTTGAATGCATTCGATTCTTTTTCATTTTTTTCATTTATAATTAGTTGGAAATTAAATTTTAAAGTCTTTTATGACAAATAGGCATTTAAATCCTCTTAGGTTCGTGAAATGCACACCATAAATTTGGAAAGACATTCTCATAGATCCATTCCAAATGCTTCAAATTTGAGAAGGGAATCTCATGTTCTTGAAGATGAAGTACATGTTAGATGAAATTTTACTCTTCCAAATGGTTTTCGCAATGGTTCAGCCAATAGAGATCATATTCATCTTCATGAAAACATGATTGCAGTGCCAAAAGATTTTGAGCAAAGATAGATAGCTTGTCACTTTGTAAAAATGTGCCACATTTGCCAAGAATCATATCCCAGAATCCATGTTGTGAGGCATTCTAAAGGACCTGTTCGCAGATGATGTAAGAGTGAAAGAGGAGCCCATCCTTTTTGTCAATATAATAACATTGATCTTGGTGAGAAACCTCATATTTTAAGAGTTCTTACTCAAGTTGAAGAAATTCTAATAGCACATGTGAATCCTATTTTGCAAGTGACACATGCTCAAGGTGGGAAATATAAGTATAGTGGTCATACAATTAGGTTTCCTCAAGATATTTCTACAATTGTACAAAGCCTTCCCTGACATGTTGAAGATGTTGAATTTCTAATTGTGAGGAGACATGCCATCTAATCTAAATATTATGACTATTATGTCAAAGGATCTCGAGTGATGGCTACATTTCTTTTCAAAATCCAGCATGATCAATATTATCAAGATGTTGTAATTGATTATGATTCAGTGAATGCTCTGCCCGAAAGTTCAACAAATGTCTCCTCCAGGCTTAAATTTGTTGATTGTAATATTGAAGTATATGAGATCAATGAAACTAATAATGAAGGGTTTCCTACCAAGAATTTTCCCTCTGATCCTTCTTCTTTTTTTGCTTGCCTACTAAATGAACAAAGAGAAGTGGAAGAAGTTAGAGCATTTCTTGATAATGTTGATTCTTCACATGTTCAAGACATAGATTGGCCCAATATTGGAACCTCTCCAGTGAATGGATATATTACATCGGGGTTATTAGATATGGCATTCCCAACATTTTTCCACACTGGTGATGCTGATTGGCTACAACCATGTATTTGTAGTGTTGAACTTCATGAGTATGCATTGCATCTTCTTAGGTACTATGATCAGAGATTTGGAAGCCATCCTAGATTTTGATATTACCTATTAAATAGGAAAATGCCACATCAGAACCAAGAAACTGCTGCAGTTTTTGTAAACATACATTTACATGATAACTCACCTACAACAATTGAAGGGTTGCATCACCAACTATTTGATTTATGAGATAATAACTTGGCTGACATCTTATGTGGTTTTTTCCTTCTCTGAGAGGTACAAGGGCATAACAGACTAAGTGTCAATCTAAATTGATGGACATGATAACTCAATTAGGATGTCCATCTTTATTTTTTACTTTGCATGCAGCTGACTCAAAGAAGCCAAAGTTGCATAATCTCATGCCCTACATTCACATTCTCATTCTTCAAATGAGCATCCTATGAAAATTGAGAATGTTATCTAGTACCCTCATATTTCTCTCACATTTATGCACCACAAACTCAATCTTTTTCAAGAGGAAGTTATCCAAAAACATCTTAAAGCTAAAGACTTCTAGTACATGTTTGTGTTCAAATTTTTTCTATACTTTTTCAACTTTTATTATGATTCTATTTATATTGTTTGTAGTAATTGTTTCTTCATTTTTTTCAGATATGTGTGGCAACATAGAGGTTCATTACATATCCATGGTTTCCTACGGTTAGGAGGTGCTCTTGACATGGAAATACTTGATTGGTAAAATAGTTTTGATGTACATCTTGCAAAGATATTTTTTGACAAATATGTAACTACATGGAATCCACGTAACATACATCATTGCAACATAATGGTTCCACGAAGCCTCAATGATGAAACTTGCATATTAAATACTAGTCATATTTTCTCTTCTAATCCTCATAATGATTACGAAGAATTTTTAAACCATGTTCAAAGGCACACAAAATGTACTATGAATTCTTGTTTACACAAAAAGGGCACTATTCTAACATGTCGGTGCAATGCTCCATGGGATCTTTGTGATGAATCAAGATTGTTCATAGATGATCAAGGAAGAAAAAGGTATGACCCAACAAGAAATTATGATAGGCTTGATGTACATAACATTGAGCTTCTAACAATGTTGTGTGCAAATATTGATTGCTAGCCAGTGCTTTCTCACTATTCTGCGTTGAAATACATTGCTAACTATGCATCAAAAGCAGAAAAAAATGTCTGAAAGTTATCGTCATATGTTAACTAGAATTTCAAATTCTATTGGCTCTCAGGATCATGCATTAAGTGCATATAGAAATTTCTTGCAAAAACCATTTTTAATCATGACATTGGAACACAAGAAACATGCCATATGTTGCTTAAGCTACCTCTTGTTATTTGTAGTCAGAAATTTGTTTCCTTAAATGTTGGAAGAAATGTTTTTAGGAAAATCTCAAGGGATGGCTTGCAATGTTTATCTGAGGATACTTTTATTCAACATTATCATAAGAGACCTTGTTTCCTTGAACACCTATCTTTGATAGAAACAACAAGATCTTGGACATTTGATAGAAAGTGTAAACAAGATCCATGGAAGCCTAGAGATGTTCATGTCATTGTTTAGGTTTGGACACGGTTTTATTCTATTCCTAGTGAGGCTTTCGAGGAATTTGAAACCTTTTGCTGGACATAATTTCTCTCGTACAAGCCATTTCGTGACAGTCCTACAGAAATTGGCCTTTCAGTTGAAATTATATTTGAAAATTGGAGGAATTTTTGATACAGAGCATGGCATGTTGATCAAAATCCATTAATTATAGACAATATTGAAGATGAAGAATATGGTGATTCTTCTAACCAGGAAATGATTCTTGAAGATGATTTTCAAGAATGGTAGATTTTCTCTCGATTGGTTCCACCAAATTATGTGAATGTTTCTGATCTTCACACCCTTGGTCGAAGGGACTTTGATATATCCTTTGACTAGGAAAGTACAACTATTTCTGATGATGTTGCAGAAGAAGCTATTAACTTTATAAGGAATGCAAAATCAGGGGGTGATATTGTTGACCTTTCAACAGAATATTTGCATCTCTATATTATTTGTCGAAAAAAAACAACCTTCTTTTGAAATTGTCTTAAGGCACTTTGCTAAATATGAGATTGGTGAAGCTCTTCTTATGATTATTCAGGGGACTACGAGCACTGGGAAGTCTTTCCTTATCCACTTTATTTCTGAAGCTCTTTCTAATTTATCATGGAAGAATCCCTTTTCTTATTCTTTCCCCAACAGGAATAGCCTCTTTTAATATACATGCAAAGTAATACAGTCAGCTCTAAAAATTCCAATTAAACATATGCAGCCATTACATGGGTAGTCACTTTCAGTATTCCAAGAAGAAATGTGACATGTTAGATATATATTGATTGATGAAATGAACATTCTAGGATCAAGGTTGTTTACACAAATAGATGCTCAATTATGAGAAGCATTTCCAGAGAAAAGGAATTGTCCTTTTGGTGGCAGATCTATCATCCTTATGGGTGACCTTAGAAAATTGCCTCCTCTGAGAGATAAGCCTTTGTATGTAGGTAATACAACAGGGAAATTCTTGTGGAATGAATTCAACATTGTTTTCACTCTTGACACAATCTTTCACCAACAAGGGAATAATGAGAAAAAATCTTGTTTTCATAGAGTCCTTAATAAAATAAGAAATGTAGAACCTGTTCTTGAAGATTGGGACTTTCTTATGTCATGGGCTGCTATGAAGTTGCATCCTAGAGAAAGAGATTTACTTAATGTAACACTTCACATCTTTCCAACAAATAATTTGGTCTCCTTCCATAATAGACATATGTTAAACACATTAAATTCTCCAATTATGTGTCATGGTACTGAGCATTCAAGGATTTCATAAATCAGTGGTGTTGATTATGATCAATTGGACCATGAAGTTTCATTGTGTCGTGGTCAGCGTGTTATGTTGATATGTAATTTATGGGCTGAAGCTGGCTTCGTGAATGGTCCACTTGGTTATGTTAATGATATTTTTTATCTGCCTACCTCTAAGCCACCTCAACCTCCAATGTTCACAACTGTTTCTTTTGATAAGTATGTTGGTTTTCCATTTGATGCAAACAATGAAAACATTGTCCCTATCACACCAGTGAAAAGAGGAAATCGAAAAAAAAATTCCTTTGAAGATGGCATGGGCTCTTACAATCCACAAGTCACACGGATTGAATTTAGAATGAGCATTAGTTGATATCTGAAATAAAGAGCAGCAAGGACTTACGTTCATAGCCATATCAAAAGTGAAATCAATACATGGTTTATGCATTGCATCACCTTTTTCTTTTCAACATTATGCCAAGATGAAAGATATCATATATGTTACAATAAGAATAAGGAAGAGGAGCAACTGAAGTCCATATCGCTATGACATACAACGAACATTGGGAGCTTATTTATAGTATTTTTTCTGAATATCTTTTATTTTCCTCTTGATTTACTTTTAATATAATAATAATTTCATATATTTAAAGCTGTTTACATCATTTTTCATGTCGTTAAATTTACTTATTTTTTTAAAGTTCCTATTTCAATTTTCTTTACAACAGACCATTCAAACATAAACAATGAGTTATATGAAACAATAATTCAAAATCATTTTTATAACTAGTTCATATTGATATTAATATTGTGGATTCATATTGTATCATGAAATGAAAAAATGGAGGTTTGGAATATTGGCCATAGCTTTATTCTGTTTCCACAGTTTTTTTTGTTGTATTTTGAAATGAGGCTTATATTTGTAGAATTTTTTATATCATTTGGTTCATGTAACACTAGATTATTCTTTTTCATGTAACACTATAAATAAGATTTTTAACATAAATACAAATGGGGTGTTATGTTTTATGTATGTGTGTGTGTGTGTGTGTGTGCTTATTTATTTGTGCATGTCTTTATTGATTTTTCTATTGTTTTTGTGTTTTTCAAATGCAGATATGGACAATAATGATGTCATCTATTATTTGAGAACAATACATGATATTGTTGGAGCTATAAGCTTTCTTTCCTATCTTGGGAACAAGTTTGATAGAAAAATGGGTTCCATCCTACATTTATTGATTATCATATTCGTTAGCTAGATCAAACAGAAACACATAAAATACTTGAAACATTTGCACCAGAGGGAGTCTGGGAGGAGAACAAGAAGGAATTGGTTGGAAAGTGATAAGTATCATGATCATTATCCTGTTGATTTAAATTAGTGTTGCTTTTTCCATCGGTTTGGTCATGTTTTGGAAGAGGCCACTCCGTAGATGACTTTTGAAACATTGTTTGAAGTTCAATTTTGTAGTGGAATTATTTGATGTAAAGAAAACAAAAATTATATGTTAAGGCTCAATGTTCTTTCTGTGGTTGCAATGTTGGTTAAATTGACTTTTTTCTAAACAATAATGCCTTTTTTATGTAAAATATTGTATACTATGGTCTTAAAATGTCCTATTATGTTGTTATTTAAATCCAATGTGTAAAATTTAGATGTGTTTTTCTCGTTTATGTTGCTTTGCTCCAATGGCAGTGTTACTATTTTATATCTTTCTCTTGCATTTGTCATTGTTGTGGTCTTTTGTGTGGATCCATTCACTTTGTTCACGTCTTTCCTAAATGAAAATATTGTTTACATTTATAATATTATTGTTCGGATTTCATGTTCTAGGTGTTTATATCAATATTATTGAGATTTATACTATTAAAACATTCATGTATTGATATCAATGTGTTCATGGCTTAAAATTTAATTATTATTTATAATGTAGTGATATAAATGTGTTATTATTAATGTAATGATGATTTATCATGTTTTAATGCTTTATGGTTTGCAATGTGGTTGTTATATTGGTTTTGGTTTATGTGTTTTAATATTGTTTTGTGTTATAGCATTATTTATGGTTATAATATTGATGCCATGGATCTAGGGCTCACGTTTGGTTTACTATTTCCTTACGTTTATAATGTTAAATGAGTAGGCTTATTTATTCTTTGAGTTCGTAGTATTCATAATTCCTTTGGTTTATCATTTATTCCCTTTTGTTTATTTATCCCCAATATGAAGGTTTAAATAATAGTCCTAAGGTTTAATATTAATCCCTTACATTTACAATGTTTATCCCTTCAATTTATTAGCATGTTTCTTTCATAATATCAATAATCCCTAGGGATTATTGATCCCCTACGTTTATAATATTCATAGTCACATGGGTTAACCAATCTGTTGGGTTTAAAAAATTAATTCTTATTAGTCCCTCCTGTTTTTAATATTGATCCCTTGCCATTTTTTATCCCTTTGGTTTCTAATATTTTTCCCTTGGGTTTATTAATTCCTAAGGTTTATAATATCAAATTCTTGGGATTATTCCTTCTTCAAAATTTTAATATTAATAATTCCTTTGGATTTATTATATCAATCCCTTGGGTTTATATTATTAGTCCCTTTTGTTTAATAGTATTCCTTTTTTTTCTCAACTAATATTAGGTCCTTCTATTCAACTATATGAAAAAGTTACATAATGTATATGTAAAGGAGCCCGACAAGCCTTTATACCCAGGTCATGGACCCACAATCTGAGTCCTCATAACCTTTCAACAAACCAAGCCCATATAACCTTTCAAAAAAACATCTGAAGAACCAGAAAACTCCATGACCATTTGATCATACTACACAGATCTAGCGGTTAAGAGACTATTTTGGGTGTCCAACATGCACACCCTTTAACAAAAAATGTGGACCCAAAAAAATAATGTGCTAACTCTCATAACCATTTCGGGTTTGATTTGGGAGATAACCTCTAGGCTATTTAGCCACTCGAAATCCATTGGATTCAAATGATCTTGAGAGGACTATTAAAGTAGCCTGGGACTTAACAACACATTCAAACTCAAAAACTAATTAAGCCAACTCCTAAATGATTTTTAGGTCCGACTTGGGAGATAACCTTCAGGTTTTTTATCCACGCAAAATCCCTCAGAATCACACAATCTTAAGAGGAATGTTAAAGTACCATAGGACTTAACACCATCTTCGGACCCGGAAACTGATAAAGCCACTGCCTAATTGTATTTCGGGTCTGAATGGATGGTTAACATTCTTGCTAAATGTCTTGCAAAAGTCAGTGGATTATTATGATTTCCTTGACCCGCCTACTCTTTAAACAACAATTGGACACAATACATTGAAGGATTATTATGATTTCCATAGAATCTAATGTTCGATCGAAGACCCACCATATTCCAAAAATCGATATGAGGAAGTTTGATGGCAAGGATCCCGCAACATGGATATTACGGATGGAGCAATTTTTCGATCTCAATAATGTGAAAAATACACAAAAGGTACGTATGGAAACTTTATATTTGGAACCAAATCAGTTTGTATGGTATCAATGGCTTTGCTCTCGTAAACGAATTATCACTTGGGCAATTTTTTACGGAAGAATTGACAGCACATTATGAGGATACAAAAAGCAACACTTTTTTTAGCCAATTGATAAGTCTCAAACAAAAGGGTTCAATAATGGAGCACATTGAGGAGTTCCAAAAATTGAACATAAGGGTAACAGATATTCCAGAGGAGCATAGGATTGATGTGTTCATAGGGTCTTTAAAGGATAATATCCAATATGATGTTCGCCTTTGGGAACTTGATTCATTAGAGAAGGCATTCAGGTTACCAAGAAAAATAGAAAGCAAAATTACGGCAACCAAGAAGCATACCACTCACAACTGTAAAGGCGGAAGTGTTGTTGCCCCTACTCTTCCACAACCTATAAGGTTGACACCACAACAATTGGAATAAAAAATAGCAAAAGGGCTTTGTTACAGTTGTGACAGCAAATACACTAAAAGTCATAAGTGTGCTGAGAAGAAATTATTCTACATAGATTGTAAGGAGGAAGAAGAAAAGGAGCAAGAAATGTCAAAAGAAGAGGATATACTCCAGGAACAAAGCCTAGATGAAGAACAAATGAATCCGACCATATCTTATAATGCATTGGCGGGAATTACCACTCCCCAAACCATCAAGATAGAAGGACAAATCAAGAAGAAAAAGGTAATAGTGTTGATTGATTCAGGAAGCACCCACAATTTTATTCATTGTAAGGTAGCAAAAGAATTGAATTTCTTCCTATATCCAACACCAAAGTGTCAAGTGATGAGTGCAAATGGAGGAACAATAAATTGCTCTGGAATGTGCATAATATTAAGCTATCCATGGGAGAATATGTATTGACTAGCCCAATGCTTTCCATTCCGATGGGAGGTGTTGATGTTGTACTAGGAGTCCAATGGCTACAATCCTTGGGTAAAATAGCTTTTAATATTCAAGAAATTTTCATCAAATTTTCTACGGAAGGAAAGGAAGTTGAATTAAGGGGTATTGTAGGGAAACCAGGAATCATCTATTTCTCGAGATCTCCAAAAAGTCATGGACAATCATTCCAAGGTATTTGAGACTCCCAAAGGTCTCCCACCTATGCGTGATCATCATGATGCTATTCATCTGATCCCAGGAAGTGTTCCTCCAAACATCACGCCGTACATATATCCCTATGTCCAAAAGAGTGAAATTGAACGTATGGTTGCAGAAATGCTAGAGGCTGGTATAATTCAACCAAGTCAAATTTCTTTCTCTACTCCAGTAGTATTGGTGAACAAGAAGGCTCGATCATGGCGCATGTGTCTGAATTATAGGGAGCTCAACAAGCTCACTATTAAAGATAAGTTTCCCATTCCTTTCATTGATGAATTACTCGATGAATTGCATGGATCAATTTACTTCACCAAGTTGGATCTTCGTTCAGGATATCATCAAATCAGAATGAAAACTGTAGACATTCCGAAAACAACATTTAGAACTCATGAGGGTCATTATGAATTTTTGGTCATGCCTTTTGGCCTTACCAATGCACCTTCAACATTTCAAGGTTTGATGAATTCAATTTTCAAACCATTCCTTAGAAATTCTTTTTTAGTATTTTTTGATGATATACTAATCTACAGCAAGTCTTGGAAGGATCATGTTGAACATGTTGACAGGGTGCTACAACTATTGCAGGAGAAAGAATTATATGCAAAAAGATCCAAATGTTTCTTTGGAGTCGACGAGGTGGAATATCTGGGTCATAATCTATCTCATGAAGGAGTTAAGGTAGACCCTAGCAAAATTAAAGCCATTAAGGAATGGAAAATCCCCACATCCATAAAGAATCTGCGAGGATTTCTCGGGTTGAAAGGGTAGGTATTATCGCAAGTTTGTTAAGAATTATGGGAGAATAGCAGCACCTCTAACAACATTATTGAAGAAAGATGCATTTTCATGGACTCTGGAAGCAATAAAGGCCTTTGAACATCTTAAAGAGGCAATGTGCCAAGCACCGGTCTTAGCTACACTGGACTTCACAAAAACCTTATTGTGGAATGTGATGCTTCAGGAAATGGAATTGGTGTTGTTCTAATGCAAGATGAAAGACCCATTGCTTTTGAAAGTCATCCAATCAAGGGAAAGTTTTTAAGCAAAGCTATTTATGAGAAGGAAATGTTGGCAATACCCCATGCACTTAAGAAATGGCGACCCTATCTAATGGGAAGACACTTCAAGGTAAAAACGGATCATGATAGCCTTAAATACTTTTTAGAACAAAGATTATCCTTTGAAGAGCAACAAAAGTGGGTCACAAAGATGTTGGGTTATGGATTTGAAATCATCTACAAAAAAGGGAAGCAAAATGTGGTGGCAGATGCACTCTCAAGAAAGGATGAGGATGTGGAAGCATTGTTGTGCGCCATTTCTATTATCCAACTAAATTGGATAAAAACGAAGCAAGGGAGGAATGGAAGAATGACGAAGAAGTGTGGGCACTTATTCGAAAGTTACAACAAGATTCCAGTACGTCTGATACATTTAAGCTGGCAAAATGATTCGTTATGGTACAAAGATCGCTTATACCTCTGTAAGAATTCCTAGCTAAAACAAAAGATTCTTATGGAATTGCACACTTCTCCCTTAGGAGGGCACTCAGGATTTTTAAAAACTTACCACAGGTTAAGAAGGAATTTTTTTGGGATGGCCTTAAATCAGATATTCAAAAGTTTGTGGCGGAATGTTTGGTTTGCCAACAAAATAAAGTTGAAACAATTAAGACGTCGGGTCTATTACAACCTTATCCATTCCAAGCCAACGTTGGGAGGAGGTTTCAATGGATTTTATCACAAGTATACCCAAGTCTGAGGGAAAGAGTGTCATCATGGTGGTAGTTGACAGACTTACCAAGTATGCACACTTTTGTGCATTATCACATCCATTTAAAGCCAGTACAGTTTCTGCTGCATTTATGGAAACAATTCAAAAGCTACATGGAAACCCAAAGATTATTGTAAGTGACAGAGATCCCATTTTCACTGGAAATTTTTGTACAGAATTATTTTCTTGTCTTGGTACTCAGTTAGCTCATAGCTCATTTTATCATCCTCAATCTGATGGGCAAACTAAGATAGTAAACAAATGTTTGGAAGGATATCTTCATTGCTTTGTCTCTGATAAATAGACATAATGGGTCAAATGTTTGCCTCTGGCTGAATGGTGGTATAACACTTCCTTCCATACAGCAGCAAAAATGACCCCATTTATGGCACTTTATGGATATCAGCCACCATCCATCACATCATATTAAAGAGAAAATTCTAAGGTTCAAGCAGTGGAACATCACATTGAGCATCAACAACAAGTTCTCCAACTCTTAAAGGATAACCTCGTGTTGGCGCATAATAGAATGAAACAAGAGGCAGATCAACATCGCAGTGAAAGAAGTTTTGATGTAGGTGATTGGGTATTTCTACGGCTACAACCATATAAGAAAATGTCCCTCAAGAAGCTAAGAAGGATAATAAATTATCACCAAAGTATTATGGTCCGTACAAAGTGTTGCAAAAGATTGGTACTATGGAATACAAATTGGAGCTTCCTGCAGCTTCTCGATTGCACCCAGTTTTCCATGTTTCATGTTTAAAGAAGGTTATATACGACAAGCTCCCAGTTCAAACAATATTGCCAGAACTTGACGAGGAAGGAAAAATTATGTTGGAATCGGAAGCAGTCACAGAAACAAGATCTCGACAGCTATGAAATCAATCAATTTCGGAGTATCTTATCAAGTGGAAGAACTTATCTGCGGAAGATTCCACATGGGAGGACGAGAATTTTATACAGAAGTATCCAGAACTACTCAAGCGTTGAGGACAACACCTTTTTTGAAGGAGATGGGCATGTTGGGTCCCTATAATACTAGTGATTACCCAATTACTATGGTAGTTGTACCCTTTATTAATATTGTTGTGCCCCTATTGCCCCCATATTGTAATTATTGTGCCCCATAGAATCCCTCTATTGTTATTTTTGTGGCTTTATATTATTATTGTTAGGTCGGCTAGGTTATATTGTGACTCCTTAGACTCCTATATATAGAAAGGAGGTTTTGTCATTTGAATCATCGAAGAATTGTTCATTTATGTAATGTAAAGGAGGTGGCCCCCTCGAAGAGGCTGAATTTTAAGGCGTTGATCTATCTTTTCTATCTTTTTCTTGAGTTGGTTTCATAACAATATCAAATATCAACAATACATCTATGTAGATACATATCATAGGATAAATATCTCATTCTCAAAATAGAATACCTCATGTAGATATTTCAAACCGTGCTCGGTGGCAACTCTATTTAAGTGAAGCAACTCACTCATGAATTTATTTAGATTATATGCACATCATACATATACAGATGAATGTTCAAAATGGAACACCAATGCTTCAACTGTCAGATGCCATGTCAAGTTCAACAACATCTTGAACTTCAAATCAGAGTATCAAAGGATTTGAAATTTTCATTATTCAAAAACATTTTCCAATAGCTTTGTAATATGGAATTTCTTTCCCAAATTCTAGAGATCAATCAATCATGCCATGATACATCATTTCAAGCTTCATAAGCCATATCCCTCTAGTTTAGATCATTTGAGGATCATCACCTATCACAAGTAGATCATCAGGATATAAAACCAAAACCATAATCAATATCAAAGCCATACCTTGGAACTCATCATCCCGACTTCACTAGATAACTGTCAAATCTAGACATATCTGGATTGCAATGCTCTAATCATAATGCCTTGCTAAGCCAACATAATCATCCTTACATAACTCAATGTTGTGCCATCAACAACAAAATCAAATCCTCATAGTTTAGAAGCCAGATCACGAGCATTATCAAAGTCATCATTATCATAGTATTAATACTTTCAACCAGGAGCCAAGTGGAGCTCATATTAAATCATGACTTCATCATGCCAACAAGTCATGCATTATAAATCCGAACTTGATTAATTCATTCTCATAATCATAATACAAGTCATCATGTCACTGGGTGCAAATGCACACATCAAGGATGAGTCATGCAAGTTCCATTTTTCATGCCAAATCACAACTATCATTACTTCAACCATTGTGCTAAGAACAAGGAGGTGAATCTCCAAATACCCACATAAGTCATCATGCCCTCATAGTATTGATATCATGGAAAATAAAAAATCGTCAAATCAAATCTCTAGACATCAGGTCAAGTCCAAATGCTATTATAGTCCAAGCACATCTCAATCATCAATTCAAAGTTATTGTCAAGCATCGTGACAAAACACCAGTAATGCAAAATCATGCCAACATAGTGACATATCTATATGTATGCCTCGGTCACCTACAAACACAAGTTCAGTCTGCATGTTCATGTTATGGCAAGTATTCAACCTTTTTATGCTCGCATATCTTACTATTATCTGCAATACATCTGTGGCACTGATATATTCTAGGTGACCATCTGATTTCATGCATAATACTTCATTATATGATCAATAATTTAAATCAAAAACTTCATAAATCATTTAACAGTGACAAAATATGTCAGGGACATCATGATTCAGAGTTCAGGCAGCTTCAGAAAGATTCAAATGATGGTCAACAATATTCAAACCCATGGTCACTCTCTTTGGGTTAGCATGAGAGCAACTTTAGCTTCCTGGATGTTGTCTAGGCCTTAGCATTCATGCATCGAGGGATGAAATCTCCTAGATCTGTGACTGCGCCTAGAGTAAAACCCTAATTTATATACAAAATTTAGATATGAGACCTTGCTGCAGATCAATACTGTCAAATGCACATAAATCATACTTCAACAGCATATAATACAAATAGCAAAAAGGGTAAGAATCTTGAGAAGAGATTCTCCCTCTGACTGGGGATCTACATCATTAATCTTCCTTCATGTAAGAAACGTGTCTCTACTAGGGTCATGTAACAATAGATCTATTAGATCATAATCATATGGCTATAAGCATCATAACATCAATATTCATCAAAGGTAAGACTCAAAGCAACATATATATCTCAAAGATTATGAACACAATAGCACTTTCTATCAAGTCACTCCATCAAGTTAGCACATTCATTTTAATCATATGCCGTCAAGACAAGACCATGGGTAGTAAGAGATCTGGAATATCAATCTTACACTTATACCTCTCACATCAAGGTTACCATTCACTTCATGACCAATGCGATCAGATTAGGTCATTCAATAAAGCTTTAGCAAAACAACAAGAGTGTCAATCGCTCTTTCCATATGCTTTCATCACGCTTATTGCAAGCATTACCAGCAAACTTATGTATAGGAGTCAATGAACTATCCTTCTATGTGAAATCAATCATGACAAGTATCAAGAGTATCATTTTCTAGAACCAAAATGCTAGCCTTATTTATAGGATCAAGATATCCATTAGAGAGATTATAGATGTTAGCCAACCATCAAGTGTATCAATGTATCAACATTAGATAGCCTCATAGAATTCAAGAAGGTCAAAATTTTCAACATTAAGTGCATAATTTCATCATTGGAGACATATATCCACGTCACTTTCATATTAATGTATGAGCCATTTAAGAAAGAGGCATTCTCATCACACCTTAGGGCTTACCGAGCCAAGAGATGGAACACAACATACCATGCATACCTTGAGGTATTCAAATACCTGAGCACCTACTCATTAGACATAGGCCACTTGAAGCACTTTATCATCTTTTCATTAAGTACCTCTTTGTCTATTTCTAGATCTGCATCTCAAAATGGTCCTTGAGAAAGATCTACACATCACATCTCATCAAGGAGGTTAGCAACATCCATATACTCAAATACATATGCAAGAGGTACAAGCAATAAACATAATCATCAGATCCATAATTGTAATAAGTAAAAAGAATCATAACTAAAGAAATACTTATCTTCAATGAGAGGTGATCCTCTCCCTCTTGAACCAATCTTCAAGAGACATCAATGTCCATAGTCCATATACTAATGTTGCCTTAAAGTATCCAAACATATATGCTAGGGATTATCCCATCTAAGGCTTCATCAAATTTCCCACAAGTGCTTGAGCATATTCTCATTGACCATACTATATCCCATATAGTTTCCATAAACCAAGGTTTTCTCTTCAACCCTAACCTCATAGAATCCATCAAACCCTAATAATCAAGTTACCTAGGGTTTTTTTCAAACCCTAGAATTCATTTAGGTCTCCACCATCCTCTTCTTGCTTCCATCAATGTTGTCATCATCAGGGTGATCTCCATGGCTTTTCTTCAACCCAGCTCCGATACCATGTTAAAATTCCTTAGGGAGACAATGTTCTTTGTTATGATAGTTACCTTTAATCATTAATACATTAAGTTCACCCCATATCATCATTGCATTATTCAGATCTACACCATTATACATCAATATATGCAATTACATAGAAAGAAACAACATCACCAACATCATCATTGCAACATAACATAAAAGGAATAATAGAAGAAAAGCATGCACACATATAGAGACACCAGGATTAGTCCAAGACCAGGGTAAAACCCAGTATGGGGAAAACCCTTACAAATATTCTTCTTCTTAGATCATCATCAAATGATGCAGCAAAAGAGTATACAATGATCCATAACTTTGTCTATGCAGCAAAACAATAATGATATCTATGAAACAGATATAATCATGCTAGGAATCAAAACCCTCATACTAATGGTTGTAATGTACTGTCACAAACTGATGTCAATTGTTGTATATTATTATCACTGTGTTAAACACTGTTGAGAACTGTTGTCACTGTCAATGATCCCAATACATATGTTTGCAGCAGAAAGTAACAAGTCATATCTACATATCTCCAGATCTGTATAACATAAGGGAGAAACCCAAATCTACCAGATCACTAAAGTTGACGCAAAGATGTCAAAACCCTAGATCTGAACTAGGTCACCCTCATCAACATTGTCTGCAAGCGACTGAAACTCCTGGGTCGTTCTCACGAATATAGTATGTGAGTGATTGTGATTACAGAGTCACTCCTAGGAGGTCTTTATGCGTGTGACTCTGGCACTGAACTGCAAATACCCAAAGTCGCTCCTTGCCGAGTTGTGGGAGCAACCGAAAAAACACAAATTTTCACCCTTACTGAGTTGTGTGAGCGATCGAGATGACAGGGTCACTCCTATAGCTACCTTGTGCGAGCGACCGGAACCTCCTAATCTGTCTTTGAAACTCTCACTGAACTATCTCCAAGTGACCAAAGAGCCAAAGTCTCTCTCTTGCCTACTCTGTGCCTGCGACTGAGGATGAAAAACTTATGTTCTGTGCCACTAATCAAGATCCAAAAAACCCTAACCCAGAGTAAACATTTCGCCTGTGATTTTGGACGCCTTGAGTGAACTCCTTCGGTCAAACCTATGCGAACCAAGACAAAAGAGAAGAGAAGATGTGTCCAAATGATCTTGAAATCTCTTCTATTTATAGGATTTCCTGAGGGATCACTTAGGGTTAAGACTTACCCAAGCAATTACTCATGTGGTTGGGCCAACCCATTCCATAATACATGTATGAATAAATTAATTCCTAATTCAACTTCCTCTTAACCAAATTGGGTGATCTTTAGGTCGATTTTGATCCTTATGAAAAGAGGAATCTAATGAAATCATTATCTCGGCCATTTGAGTTGTCCAAGGTGGAATTTTACCACAGTTGCAAAAATTAACAACTCATAGCAGAATGCTCCAATGTCTATTTCCTGATTTAGCACTTTGGAAGAAGTGACAAAGTCTTGTCATTCCATTAAAAATTCAAGTTTTAGAACCAGCGGCTACATCAAGAGAAACAGAAAAATCAAAAGAACAAGAGTCCCAAAAGTCCAAATGACTTTTACTTTGAGAAATGGAAATAATTTCATTTTGTAATTATTGTAATAGTTCTTAGTGTTTTAAAAGAACTCAAATAGTTAAGATTGGTTAAGAAGTAGTTAAAGTAGTTGAAAGTTACTCATAATTGTCTCAGGCGTAACTTTTATTTAAAAGAAGACATAGGGACTAGAAAAAGGGTTCCGAATTTTTCCTTAGAGATCATATGTTTTGTTGTGTAATGTGCTAAAGTTTTTCTTGGAGAATTAATCAAAGTTTTCAAGTGATTCCACATGTGTGTTGGCTATAGTATGTGTTTTCTATCTATGTAAATCATTCATTATGTTTAATTATTCTATTTAAATATGTGTAATGAAGTTGTTGGTCTCTTTTGATAAAAAAAAAAAACTTATTAATGGTATGATAATAACAAAGAGTATGTAAAATTTTATTTATGGAAACCTTAAAAAGTGCTCCACATTTTCATTAAATCAATCTCTTTCATTCCATAGTTTCTGCTAAGATTTTGTGAAAGGATTATATCTTAACCCTCTACACTGAATCTTTATTCTCATAGTTCTTTCCTACCATACTACAACCTTTGTAAACTATAGTCATAGACATATTGGCTAGTTGAAGGGTTTGTAATCTTTTCCAAGAGTTGAAATCACATTACACCTCAAGGAAATATCTCTGGGCAATGATGTTTATAGTTTTAAAAGAAAATGTTTTCATTTATTTTGAATAGATGCCCTAGGCACTACGCCCTCTCAACTAGAGGTTGTCCCTAGGATTACAAAAACACCAACCCAATAACTAAACAAAATATATGTAACCATATTGCTTTTGTGCTTGCATGAGTGGTTGTTATGTATTCAACTTTTGTAGTTGAGAATGCCACTATAGACTATCTTTTGCTCATCCAATTGAATGCCCCTCCAAATAGGTTAAACACATACCCACTTGTAGTTCTTAACTGATCTAGATCTCTAGCCTATTTTGCATCAACAAAGGCATGTATCTCCAACATTTTCCAGTCTTATTCTTATTGGGTGGCACAATCCATAGCCAATAGTGCCATGCAAATACCATAAACCCCTTTTTAGTATTGTCCAATGCTCCTTATTTGGTTTTGACATATACTTGTGCAATACTCCCACTGCATGTGCAATGTCCGATCTAGTACAAACCATTTTATAAATAAAGCTTCCAATCGCACTAACATATGGAACGCAAGACATGTCCTCTTTCTCTTCACATGTCTTGGGACACTGATTTGTAGATAACTTTACACCTACATGAATATGCACCTTTACATTCCTACATATTAAACCTATGTAATATGTCTCAACATAGTTCCTCTGACTTAACCAAGGTTTCTTATTTTCTTGATCCCTTTTAATTTCCATGCCCAAGATATAATTCACAACACCAAGGTCCTTCATGTCAGATTTAGAGGACAATTGAGTTTTCACTTCCTAGGTTATTTCCCTATCATTTCCAATCAATAATGTACCATCCACATATAAGAACAAATCGCTTTTAATTTCCATGCCCAAGATCAAATTTGCAGCACCAAGGTCCTTCATGTTGGATTTAGAGGATAATTGAGTTTTCACTTCCTAAGTGATTTCAGTGACATTTCCAATCAGCAATGTATAATCCACATACAAGACCAAATCCCTTTTAATTTCCAAGCCCAAGATAAATTTGCAAAACCAAGGTCCTTCATGTTAGATTTAGAGGACAATTGAGTTTTCACTTCCTCGGTGATTTCCCTATCATTTCCAATCAACAATGTATCATCCACATACAAGACCAAATAAATAACATGATCACCAACTAATTTGAAATATATGCAGTGATCCACTTTTCTCCTAGTGAAGCCAAGTCCTAATATGTAAGTATCAAATTTTTCATACAACATCCTTAGTGATCAATTTAACCCATATAGGGACTTTTTTGGCATGCACACCAACTCTTTCTTTACTTTCACAACAAATTCTTGTGGTTGCTTCATGTAGATTTCTTCTTCCAAATCCCCATTTAGGAATGTTGTCTTCACTTCCATCTATTATACTTCAAGATCAAAATTAGTAGCAATACATAAAATAAATTTAATAGAAGTTAACTTTGCAATGGGAGAAAAAAGATCACCAAAGTCAATTCCCTCTACTTAGGAATAACATTTTGCTACTAACCAAGCTTTGTATTTCTCCACTCTTCCTTCTGCATTCAAATTCTTCTTAAACACCTATTTTTTCCAATGGGCTTTCTTCCAGCCAACAACTCCACTAGACCCCAAGCCTAATTCTTGCTCGTCTGCCATTTCTTCAACCATGGCCTTTTCCCAGAGTTTTTCACCCTATAAATCCACTACCTCTGTAGTAGGTCTAGAAACACCATTAGTAATAAACAAGCAAAATTTGAATGCAAATCAAGTGGGGTATACCTTTCTAGCTGCCTTCTTTCCCAAACTGATCTCCTTAGTTTTGGAGTCTATGGTTCTTCTTCTTTTGATTCATGTTATTCTATAGAGTCTGATCCATCATCCTCTAAATCAAACTCTATCTTTTATGGTTATTTCTCCCTATATGGGACTTCTTGTCTGACAACATCTTTGAATTCTATAAATAACACATATTAACTATAACACTACCTTCTTAGTTTCCGGGTTCCAAAGATTATAACCTTTCAGAGCAGATTTATATCTAATAAATACACACCTTTTAGTTGTCTTGTCTAACTTACTCATATTCTCCTTTGGAACATGTACATAAACATCACAACCAAATACCTTGAGTTGTTTAGGATGAGGTTTCTTACCAATCCATGCCTCATGTGGAGTCTTATCATCAAACGTTGATGAGGGTGATCTATTTACCAGGTAACACACAATATCCATTACCTTTGCCCATAATTCTTGTCCTAACCCTGCACCACTGAGCATGCTACTTGCTTTCTCCATCAACATTTGTACAGCCTTTCTACAACTCTATTTTTCTGATTTGCATGAGGAGTAGTATTATGCCTTGCTATACTGCAATTTTTACAAAATTCTTTGAATTCATTCCTATAGAATTTTCCACTAGTATCTATCCTCAACACCTTAATTTTCTTCACTGTCTAATTTTCCACAAGAGCCTTAAACTCTTTGAATTTCTCAAAACCTTCATATTTCTTCCCAAGGAAATAAATCCATGTATTCCTCGATAAGTCATCTATAAATGATACATAGTACACATTTACCCAATGATGGAACCAAAATAGGTCCAACCACATAACTATGCATCAACTAATATTCCAACTGACCTTGTAGAACCATAGGAGAATCTTACTCAATTCATTTCCCATATAAACAATGTTCACAGAAATCAAAATCCAAAGAGTAACTAGACATAATTTCTACCATATAATTACTACGCCATACTCGAATTCCCTTCTCTCCAATATGTCCTAGTTTTTTATGCCATGTCATAATATTTCCTTCAGAGATTATGAGATTTTTTTCTTCTTTTTCCCCATTATCATGAACAAAAAATCTATTTCAACCATCACCAATAATACTTCCTAACATGTTATACAAAGTCCCAATGCAAACTCCTCTTCACAATACCATTTCTCCTCAAACCATCCTGCAAGTATCCTTTTCAAACATTGTTTTTACACCTACATCACTAATCTTGCTTACTAAAATCAAATTTCTAACCAATACTGGGATGTGGAGAACACCAGAGAGTGTTCTAATCCTTCCACCCATGAGCTTCAACTTGACTTTTCCTTCTCTTATAATTCTAGCTATCAATTCATCTCCTAAGAAAACATCACAACCATCAAATCATTCGTACTCGCAAAACCACTCCTCGTAACGAGTCATACGAAAGGATGTGCTTGATTCAACTAGCCATGCCTCATGGTCTACATGTGTACTTGAATAAGATAATTACACATCTCTTCCTTCATTTTAGGAGGTTCTTGCTTCAGTAGAAGGGGCATCTTTGGATCGCTTCACTTTTTCAACAATTTTTTTTATCTATGATCTTTCTTATAATGCCCTTCTCTTCCACATCTACAACATACCTTTACAAACCTTCTTCGAGATTTAACTCTTCCTCTAGATTTAGATCTCCCACTCAAGGACTTATTTTTATTTCTATTCTCAAAGTGTGCTCTTATAAACAAGGCATTTTTTATCTGCCTTTCCATGTTTTTCCGCCTCATCTCCTTCGATAACAAGGATGAGGTTATTTCATTAAACTTTAAAGTAGTTGTGTTACTACCTATGGCAACAACTAGACTATCCCACGAGTTTGGTATAGAATATAACAGACTTGATGCACTTATCTTCATCTGAAATCTTAATATCAACAGATAATAGTTGACTTACCATAGTATTGAAGGCATTAAAATGCTTCGTGACTGATTCTCCATCCTTCATCCTTAAGTTTTACAACTCCTTCTATATGAAAAATTTTGTTCACTAGGGACATATATTGATATAAAGTCCCTAACTTGTCCCACAAAGCCTTTGTTGTAGCTTCCCTAAAACATTGAACAACACTAAATCTAAGGGTCATAATTGTATTTCTCTTTACCTTTCGATCCAACTTGGTGCAGCCTTTTGTTGACAACCTTGATGGGGCAGTACCCAGGTCTACAATGATCCAATGATCTTTGTTCACCAACAAATCTTCCATTTTGAGCTTACATAGCTCAAAACACTGCCCATTAAATTTCTCGATGTCTATCTTTGAATTTCTCACCATTTCCTTTTCACCACAAGAATAAATTTAGTAGATCTCCCACTATAATACAGTCTACCACAAGCTTGAGCCAAACCCTTTAGCCACAAAGGTGTGCCCTTGAAGCCAAGACTACTCTGATACCAAGTGTAGGTTTTTAACGTTATATGGTTAATTTTTCTGCAAACATATTGTAAATAAAATAGAAAATAGGCAACAGTTAACACACACATTAGCATATAGATTTTAGCTTGGAAACCAAAACCTGGTGTTAGCGCTCAAATCTACCTTAGGCTGAAATAAGGTAAAACTCAAGGCTACATCAAACCACGCTCAACCTTGTAGCTAGCCCTACGAGGACAGGAGAGGGCTCTCTCCGGGTCAATCTCGGCAAAAGGTAATCAAAAAGGCTCGAGATGACTAAATTTGCAACTGATCTTAGGCTAGGTATTAAGTGCAGGGGTTTGATTTGATTTTGGGTTTTTAGGGTTTTGTTGAAAACAATGGGAAAGGCAATTTGGGCTCGGGGATGAGGCACAGTTTCTGCAGAGATCTGATTGGGGCAAGGAAGGCAATCGTTTTGATGCTTTAAAGCAAGTGAGATGGGTAGATCAGACTGGTGAGGAACTAAGGAGAGCAAGGAAGTCTCAAGGATTCTCCTTAAACTGAAGAAAACATGGAAATTTAAACAAAATTAAAGGCAGAGCATAACCATCGATGGATTCTACCTTAACACTTCAATTTGTTCAATTGCAGAAGATGAAAGAAGGAAAATG
Source organism: Pinus taeda (assembly GCA_000404065.3). Taxonomy (NCBI): domain Eukaryota; kingdom Viridiplantae; phylum Streptophyta; class Pinopsida; order Pinales; family Pinaceae; genus Pinus; species Pinus taeda. The sequence continues at coordinate 88,755 of APFE031509081.1, read as the reverse complement.
ATACACATAACAACTTACAATTACTGAAAGAAGCACACCATCAAAACATAAAGCCACATGGATCCCAAACAGTGCTGCAAAACCCTGGTCTTTCCTTAGCCAAAAATGCAGAGAAAATATGTACAATAGTATGTCAAAGCAATCCCAAGTGTCCAACCTCTCCAACCCCTGAAAATGATTGAGAAATTACATAATATAGACCATCCTAACCCCTTTCCTTGCCTCTAGGGGTCGAGCTCATCATTCTAGGAGTTGTTTGAACTAATTCTAAACAAGGAACTGAATCTAGGTAGTCAAACAACATACCCCTATATGCTAGGAAACTAACTCATTCATTTAATTTTCACCTTTTAGTGAATGAATCCTCTAGAACAAGTAAAAATGTGTCAAAATTACATCATACATATCAAATTACATCAAGTTGGGTCAAACATCACATCAAGAGGTGAAACTAGTCATAACTGGCCGAAATTCTGAGCTGGAAATGAAAATTGTGCCAAAAAACCTTGTGCGTCGCGCGCTTGAGCCTTATGCGCCGCGTGCCTTTCCACCTGTTTTTGGGGCACTTCCCGACATCCAAATTGAGCTCAGGTTGGCTTGTTGGAAAGCCCTGGATGTCTACTTTCCAACCCAAGTGGAATTTGCCAATTTGGTGTCCATTTGCCCCTCCAAAAGTGCATTCTCCCGGAGGTACTTCTTGTTGGTGCAAAAGGTGGCAGAAAGGTGATTTTCATGGTGTTTTTGAGCCTTTTGGTCACCCAGAACTTGATGAAATGCTTTGGCAATAGTTGAGCATGTATAATTCATCATGAAAAATCCAAAACTACAAGCCATTTGTGATTTGGACATCCCAATCTTATGGGTCGCGCACGACGTGCTACGTGTTGAGCTGAAAAATCTGTTTTGCAAGCCAAAAATTTCAAAATGACAAAATTTTCTCCAAATTCTTTGAAATTTGGGCTGAAGGTGCCTCATCAAGTGACATGCTCAACCAAAGAGGCTTCAGCCAAGATTCGGAGTCTATCCTCCCTTTTCGACATTTTAGTGCCCTCCCGGTGCATGCAATTCTGTTGTAGAGTCGTTGTCTTAGTCATATGATGTATTGGTGCCCGCCTCCATGGTATTGAAAGTCTATGCCAAGTGTATGTTTGATTTGTTGAAAATGAGGAATGAAGGCTTGATGTCTTTGTCTTCAAGTGCCAAATATGCCAAAGGGAAATGAGGAAGAATACAACCTTGGTAACACTGTTTTCAAACCCTACAGCACTTTTTATATTGACAAAAGGAGGGCTTCAAACTTGGATATCCACGGCAAACTTTTCATGAACCCATCACATTTATCTTTCAAAAGCCAAGCACAAGTGGTGGATGTGAGCCTACCTGCAAATTTGTACGGAGAGGAGGCGGTTTGATGCCTTTCCAAGCCAATTTTGGGCTTAAACCCCAGTGCGTCGCGCGCCTCTGATGCGTCGCGCGCCCCTGATGCACCGCGCGCGCCTTACCCAATGCGTCGCGCGCACCCAGCTACATAGTGCATTTTGCAGGAGGCGTTTGGAGGCCTTCCCGGTGTCCAAATTGGGTGCAGGATAGCTCGTTGGAAAGGTCTTTGAGTCTACTTTCCAACCCAACCAGAATTTTTCAATTTGGAGTTCATTTTACTTGTCAAAAATCAAATCTCCCAAGACTGGTCAAAATGTGCCAAATGAGGTTGCCTCAAGGCAGAGTGCTGTTGCAGTCAACTTTTGAATGCCTTCGTCAACTCCAAATTGAGCTCATGCTAGTTCATTGGAAATATATTTTTGTCTAGTTATCCTTTGACTCATCAAGAAAGTTATTTGGCCAACCAAGCTAGGAGAAAAATTGATTTTCCCAATGTCACTTCAGAGGTGCATCAATTCTCCCAAGGCGATTGTATTTTTGACATTTCTCTAAAACCATGACACCTGTGTAAAAAGTGAGGGAGGTTTTTCTTCTTGGGCATGTTGTGTGGACAAAAACCTCTCTCAGTTTTCCAAAATTCATCTTTGATTGCTCTGGAACATCTTTTGAGTGAAACTTATCCCGATGTGTGAAACAAGGGATTTTGTCGAAATGAAGTGAAATGA
>APFE031509081.1:46874-78363 GCA_000404065.3 Pinus taeda | reverse complement strand
TGAGTTGGGCAGCAAAGGTGGCATCCTGAATATTGGGTATGATATACCCGATAGCATCTGTGAGGCATTTTAAGGCGGATCTCTGGCTGTGCGGCTTCACTAAGAAGAACCAAAAGGCATCCCATGTTAAACTGTTGATCCCCGCGATTAACCTTCCATTTTTCTCCAGCTCTGGGTAGCATGAATGCTCTAACATCTTTGTTGCTGTTAATTGGCCTGGAGTACATTGGGAAATCATGTTAGACAAATAAAGAGTATTATTTACTAATTCAACCAAATTACTAGTGGTTGCCTTGCATCTTAAAATTGCTCTTTTTGCCTTCATTAACTGTGATTGCCATTCTGTGAATAATATTTCCTTGTGTGATTCCAGAATTCTTGGTAGGTTAGCTGCCTGTCCCTGATCAGAATCTTACCATTCAAGAAAATTTGTCAATGTTTCTTCGGCCTAATCCAAATCTGTCCTTGCCTTTTCTACTTTCTCGCTTATGGATGCCACTAAGTCGCACAATGGCTCTGCCTGGGTGATTTGCTGACATAGGAGCTTCATTTGATTTATCAATGCTTTATTTAATTGAAACGCCTATGCTTTAAACTCATCTACCTGAGGGAGCTTTTTCATTTGCTCAATTTGAGTTGATAATTGAGCGATTTGTTCATCTTTGGATTTTATCATTCCCTCAGTTGATATTTTCAATTGCGCCAATGCTGCCGATAGCTCCTTTTGCTTTTGGATTGCGCTTTCGTCAATCCTCTGTTTTTCTTCTTGCAATTGCTTAGTCAGCTGATTATTATTTTGTTGTTGTACTAGCAATTGCGCCTCTGCCTGCTCTGCCTTCTGCTGCGCTTCCGATAATTGAGCCTGTAGCGAAAAGATGTCTTGGTCTTTCGCCTTTAATAGACTGCTCACCTCCGATGCTTTATCTATGGTTGCTGCCGAATATGCTCCAGCGTATTGCGATAGCTTTGTCAAGTCATCGGAGGGATCAAATTCTTCTTTCCACACAACATTGCCTGTTACTGTTAATTCAGGGAATAAAGAAGGTTGATCAGCCCTTCTTCTCTTCCTCTGTCGCTTTACAACAGCTTTATGCTTAGGGCTGTAGAATACATCCAATGGAGGAATCTCTTCTATCTGCAAAATAATCTCGCCCGATGGATCCTTACGAATTATTTCTGTTTCCTTTAATTTGGGTGGGTCGTTGTTTTCGCCCGAAACCTGCTTTGATGTCGCTTCCTGTGTGTCGCCCTCTTTTGAAACCTCATCATCTTTAGAGCATTCTAGATTGCCGATGATTGAGTTGAATTGCTACCATTGCTGGAGTAAATTCGGATCAATCTGTGTATCATCATTAACTCTTGAACTGCTCTCTTCTTGAGTTTTCGCCTGGGTTTCCTCCTGTCTCTGTGAGTTCGCCTGGGTTTCCTCCTGTCTCTGTGAGTTTGCCTAGGTTTCCTCCTACCTCTGGTCATGCACTTCCTCCTGCTTCTTTGATGTAATAGGAGGTTCTTTGTCACGTTGCTGCTCAGGCTCGCTTGATTTTGTTGTTGTTGGAGTAGTCGCTAACAGGTCTAGAGGCAGAGTTTGCAACCTCTGTTCTCTAATTCTGTTAAATTCGGCTAGCCCCTCATCGTTGTATTCATTTATGACGAGCGATTTAACTTGATATAGTGACTCGGCCGATGCGAACAAATCCTCAAATCTGTCTTCTTTGTGCTCGAACTTGGCCAATTTGGCCTGGTCGAGTGCATTGTAGGCGATTTTCCTTAGATCGAATCGCCTGCTTGGCAGACTTGCCAGAGTCAGCGAGTTTATTTTCTCAGCTTCCTTCTCTGCATGTTTGAGGTCATGCAGAGTGTAAATACCAGTTCGCAAAGGAAAGGAGGGCCAGACATGCTTCTTTGCTTTTTTCAGGGTCTGAGTAACCCCATCGGCGTTGATCTCATAAGCTACTTCCCTAGCAAGTAATTTATCAGGGATGTATAGAGGAAGCACATGGGGCTTGGCTTGACTGCCAAAAACTCTAATATAGGTGAACTTCTCTTCTCCAAACCAACTTGCTGCGGCAGTTAAATCCACTCCCGCTTGGTCAGAAATCTTCGGGGCAGGCTTATTGAAAATGGAATAATGAATAGGCAACATGAAACCGTTGCAGATTTGATACAAGTGGTGTTTGTAGTTGGTCTTCCACAACTTTTGATGATATATGTGGACGGGTGCGGGGTCTTGCGACGTCCACCTCCATCCGAGCACAGGAAATTCAGAATTAAAACATAAAACATCTAACACATAGGCACTGTAGTAAAATGGCGGAATGAACCTCTCAGTGACGTGAGAGTTAAATTTGAAATTAAGAATGGCAGTTGCTAGCTTATCAGATAGTATATCCGCCCAACCCATTATCTCGCCACTACATGCCGCCTCTATTAAGGGGACCATTTCTATGGTAAAATTGGCAGAATCATGTAATCCCCATAGTCTGCACATCATAATCCCAACATAGCAATAAGGAGAACATAGGGAATCGACTGAGTACTTACTCGAAGATTCGTGCTTGTGCTTTGTTGGATTTTGTCTCCAACCTCGAATTGGCTCGGACTCAGTCTCATTTTCTGCTCGGAATTTCTCTAGGAATGTTGTGTTATACTTCTTTTCTTCCGCCGACAAATGATACATTTGCCTTAGATCTTCGGCTCGAAAAGAACCGAAAATCCTCCCATCTATAGTGCTGAAAGTTCTATCGGTAATTGGGATTTCTTGAATTGCCCATCTTACCACATCTGTATATGGGAGAATTTGCTCCCGGGCCGCTATTCTGTGAAGAAAGGAATTGGCCAAGTCTTTCAGATTAACCTCAGATTTGCTAGTGTTGTCGCATGAGACTTGTATTCCCGTCACCCTCGGCTCTTCGTCTTCAATCAAGTTATATGTTCCTTGCCAAGTAGCTCTGGTAAGTCCCAGGCACGTGGTGTCCGATATAAGCCCTTTCTTTTTACTGCCTGGATCAACGACGGGTTGCCCTGCGACCGGCGAAGCGGAAGGCATTGTGGTCTTTTTGGATTTCTTTCCCTTTCCACTCAATTCTGTCTCTGCGGGAGAATTCTGCACAGAGAGAACGATAGGCGTAATACAAGAAACAATAACATGAATCGAATGGACTGAGATATATATATATTTATAAATTCATGGTGATCGATTGACTTAAGATGGCTTCGAATCAAATCTGAAAACAGATTGCAAGCTTGTTGTTTTCATTAAATGGCCATTAAGGCCTGTCAATCTCATCAATACTAGTCGTTTCGATTAATGGCCGAATGATTTATTTGAAGCGTGCCTTGGGCGATTTGGAGGTTGAGCGCGGATGAGCGGCTTTTCGAAAGATAGTGCCTTAATTACGAATAAATCATATTAAACTGCCTTTATGGTTTTGCTTTGAAAACTGTGCTTTTGCCTTTATCGCAATCGGGCGTCAGGGAAAATCATAAGTCATTGTTTTGGTTCCATTTGGAATCCCCGATCGCCGATAGCGATATCGCATCGCGTCGGGAGTAGCGAGTGGGGCGGTTAATAAGGCATGCATAGTCGATTGCCGATTGCCGATAGCGATATCGCATCGCATCGGGGCAAGAGGGAGATTATTAGCGCTAAGTCATAATCGTCGATTGCCGATATCGCATCGCATCGGAGCAAGGGGGATTTAATTGCGTTCCTTCATTTCTTACCGATACCCGATAGCGATTTCGCATCGGAGCAAATCAAAATGTCCTCAAGTTGTGTTCCCTTTGTCATTGCGATATGCGATCTTGCGATCGCTTTATCGCAATGACAAAAGATTAATCGTTTTACGTTAAGGTTTTTTGATTGGTTTATGGCAAAGGCTTTTTGGTAATGTTTTCTTTTATTTCTTCGGGCCTTTTAGAATAGAACTTAAATTGATAACAATTAAAAACAAAATTAAAAAGGGACCCATTTCATATTATGTTTTTTAAGATAATATTGATATGAAATGGGGGGTTCTTGTAGGGCACAACAGGACCCCATAAGAATTTTATTGCAATTGAGAAAGGACGTGGGTCTCAACCTAAGGAGCAGAACAAGGGCGATGATAGAAATAATTTGTGGTGTTGGACTTGTGCTAAAGAGCATCGTAGGAGAGCTTGTCCATCACATCAGGGTGGCAAGCCTTAGATTTACAGTGCTCGGGAGGCACAGACAATTGGATATGTTGGTCAGAGTATTCCTCAAATTTATGCAGCGATGGACAATAGGTAGGTAGATCATGGACATCCATTATTCAGATGGAAGGTAAGCTCCATGATCAAGTTGTTTCCATTTTAATTGATCATGGATCTAGTTATAGTTATATTGATCCTGACTAGGTGGATAAGTGTTGCATGAATAAATAAGTACATGTAAAATCTTGGTTGGTGCAGCTGGCTATAGGGACCAAGAGAAGAGTTCATCATTGGGTGAGATCTTGTGCATTTGAGTTGAATGGTATGCATACATCATCACATTTAAATGTTCTTCCCTTGGGTTCATATAGTATGCTTTTGGGCATGGACTGACTATCCATTCACATGACTAAAGTGGATTGTTATGACAAAGCTATTGAGTGCCTAGATGATGGGGAAAGGAGAATTTGCAGGGAAAGAAGAAGCATATATCGATGAGAGTGGTTACAGTTATGCAAGCAAAGCATTGTTGCAAGAAGGGATTGTCTTGTTTGCAATTCATAATTCTAATGACAAAGGTAAGGATGTTGAGGATGATGAAGTCCTAAAGAAGTATAATGTTTTATAGTAGTTTCAAGATGTGTTTCCTATAGAGATTCTAGAGTTGTCTCCTCATAAGGAAGTGGATTTTTCTATTGATTTGATACCAGGATCAGCGCCAGCATCTAAGGCGCTGTATAGGATGAGCACTCTGAAGTTGGTGGAATTGAAGTTGCAGCTTAAGGAGATGCTTGATAAAGAAGACATAAGACCAAGTGTGTCGCCTTAGGGTGCACCAATACTATTTGTGAGGAAGAAGGATGGTACTCTCATATTATGCATTAATTGCAGGTAGTTAAATAAGGTGACTATCAAGAATAGGTATACATTTCCATGGATTGGTGACTTGTTTGATCAGTTGAAGGGAGCAACAATGTTTTCAAAACTTGTTTTGAGATCAAGATATCATCAGGTGCACATTAGAGAAGAAGATATTTACAATATTGCATTCCATACAAGGTATGGGCATTATGAGTTTGTGGTGGTTCCTTTTGGTTGCTCCAGCCACCTTCATGTGTTTTATGAATAACATGTTGTGTCCTTATCTGACAAGTTTGTGATAGTCTTTGTTGATGATATATTAGTATATTCAAATAGTGATGAAGAGCATGTAGATCACCTGGCAACAATGTTGAGATTGTTGAGAGAGCATCAATTGTATGCCAATATCCACAAGTGCAGTTTCTTTTAGTGTCATATTCATTAATTGGGACATGTTGTTTCCAAGGAAGGGATATTAGTGCACCAAGAAAGGTTAAAGCTATCATGGAGTGTCCAACTCGTAGGAATGTGGATGTGATGTGGATGAGGTTAGATCATTAATGGGATTAGCAAGTTACTACGATAGGTTCATCAAGAACTTCTTAAGGAGTGGATATCTTATTACATCTTTGTAGAAAAAGGGAAGAAGTTTGAATGGACTAAGGAGTGTGCAACTAGTTTTGAGCAGTTGAATAATTTTCTTACAAATGCTCCACTTTTGAAGAGTGCAGACTGATAAGGAGTTTGTGGTTTGTACAGATGCTTGCAAGGAAGGACTAGGTGAGGTCCTAATGCAGGAAGGGAAAGTGGTATGTTATGAATCAAGGAAGATGAATGATCATGAGAAGAACTATGTGACTCATGATCTTGAGTTGGTAGTTATCATTCATGCGTTGAAGATGTGAAGGCATTATCTCCTTAAAAGGAGGTTTGTTTTGATGAGTGGGCATAGTGGGCTGAGGTACTTGTTTGATCAACCCAATTTGAATGCCAGGCAAGCTAGATGGTTGGCTACCCTGAGTGAGTTGACTTTGATATATGGTACATCAAAGGAAAGGAGAACAAGGTTGCAGATTCTCCCAATAAGAGAGTGAAGGTGAGCCATATTTCAGTTGTGAGCTCTTATGGGATAGATTTGCAGGAGCAAATTTTGCATGATGAGAGATAACAATAGCTGAAGTAGAGGTTGCAATAGAGTGAAGGTGATAGGGATGAGAAGTATCACCTCACGATAGATGGCATGGTGAAATTCAAGAGCAAGATTTATGTGTTAGATGGTAGTGAGCTCAAGAAGCTTATCTTGAGGAAGTTTCATGTCAAGTCGTATTCAAGCCACTCAGGATATCATAAGACTTTGACAATTGTTAAGAAGTTTTACTATTGGCCGAACTTGAAGAAAGACATGGTTGAGTTTGTTGTAAGATGCTTGGACAATCAGCAAATGAAAGCTTAAGACAAGCATCCAGCTGGTTTGTTACAGCCTATCCCGATTATAGAATGGAAATGGGAGGTCATTTACATGGACTTCATTACAGGTTTGTCGAGGACACCAAAGCATCATGATTCCATTATGGTTGTGATTGAAAGGATGAGAAAGGTAGCTCACTTCATTGTAGTGAAGTTTACTAATTTTAATAGTGAGGTAGGTCAGGTATTCATCATGGAAATAGTGAGGTTGCATGGTGTTCCCAAGAAGATCATATCAAATAGATATGCCAAGTTCTCTTCCAAGTTTTGGAAGGAGTTGTTTGAAGGCTTTGGGACAAAGTTAGCCTTTAGCACAACTTATCATCCACGAACAGATGGACAAGTAGAGAGGGTTGATAGGATTCTTAAGGAAATGTTGAGGATGTATATCATGCATCAACAAAGGAAGTGGGAGGGGTATCCACTAGTGGAGTTTTCTTACATAATGTGTATCAGGAGTCCCTGGAGATGAGTCCATTTGAGTGGAGTTGTAATACTCTTATCAACTAGAGTCATCCAATGAACATGGTATTAATTGGACCGAATATGTTGGCAGAGATGGAGCAGGAGATACAGGCTATTAAGAGGAATCTAAAGGCAACACATGATAGTTGGAAGAGTTATGTAGATCAAAATAGAGAATTCAAGGAGTTTTAGGTTGGGGAGCATGTATAGGTGTGCATCAAGCGCTAGAGGAGCTCCTTAAGGATTGGGTCATGTGCTAAGCTAGCACCTTGGTATTGTGGGCCTTTTGAGATCTTGGAGAGGATTGGACTAGTGGCCTACCAACTTGCACTGCCGCCAACAACGAAAGTCCATGATGTTTTCCATGTTTCATTTCTTAAGAGATATGTGCAGGATGTTGATCATGTGATTGATTGATTTGTATTGTAGGTGGAACTAAAGGGAGTGTTCCAACTAGAGCCAGAATGCATATTATAGTGAAAACAACTCATGCTCTACATCTGAGCAACAAAGAAAGTTAAAGTGTAGTGGAAACACTTTGGGCCCAATGCAGCTACATGGGAAATGGCTGACCATATGCGAACATTATATCCTTCTTTATTTGTTGATTGAAGCAAATGAGTTTTTGATTTGTGTGTGTGTGTCTCATTGTAAATATTGCATCGAGCTATACTATAAAGCTCCAATAAGAAGTATGTTTGTCATGTTGGTCATGGTTTGAAACACTTGTTTATTGTAAATATTGCATCGAGTTGTGTTATAAATCTCCATAGGCAATATGTTTTGCTGGTCATAAGCATCATCGACCACCGAGGATGATGTTCCCCCAAGGGGGAGGGTTTTGTAACAATCCCTAGTTGATTTTCCATGTAAATAAAATAAGACCAAGGTCATGGGACACATATTCCAAACTTAATGTTGAGAAACCATTATAGTGGGCACCACTTGTGGTTTATTAATGGCTATGGAAATTGGCAAAGGAAAAGAGGCAATAATTGGCATTTAATTATGGAAAATAAAGGAAAATAGGAGAAAAGGGAGATACAGAGACACAAATATGCATGCAAGGGAAATTAGAGGAAAAATGAAGGAAAAGGAGACATAAATGATAAAAAAAAGCATCAAAGAAACAATTCACAACTTTTGTCAGTTTAATTTTGGCTCTCTTCTTCCATACTCTTACAATATTGCACACTTAGAGCATTCTAGAATTCACTTGGATTGGAGAAAGCAAGAAAAGAACAAGTAAGGAATTGGACAACAGAAAAGAAGGTTGGATCAACAACTACAATAAGAATACTTTGCAGGGAACAGGTTGCATGTGTGATTTCCTTGCTGGTTTTTGGATGCATGGTACTTTCATGTGGTTCTTTGGTTATTTTGTGTCATTAGCATGACATTTGCTTGGATTGACATTGGTTTCAACCTTGCCTTGCCATTTCCTGGATAGCCATGGTCTTGTGGGTGCCTTATGTTGGTTTAAGCTTTGGATGACCGATAGACTTTAGATCCTAGTGAGGCGGTCTCAGGAAATTCCCAAGGGTCAAGGGTGGAGATGGACTTCTCCTATAACTCTTGACGGATGGGTGGAGATAGGAAAATTCCTCTGGATATGGTGAAGAAAGTTGTTGGCATCCAACCTCGTTTTGATGTTAGATTTTCTGGATTAGTTAGGTGAAATCATTTTGGTTGAGGGTTGAGGTAGTTTGGCCTCTGGAAGCCCTGGCTGGTTTAATTTTGGCTTAACCCATATGATCCCACATTCATGCTTGGAATATGGCACAAGGGTGATTGGATGAAAGAGAGATTTGGTTCAACCCAATTTATGATCAGGTGGTACGTGGAATTCCCTGATTTGGTTGGATTTTTCATATGTTAATATGAACTATTTTCCTATTGTGATCTATGAGCACTTAAACTGATTATATGGTGATCTTATGGCTGATTTGTCATAGTTTATAATATGGTTATATGCATGGTTTTATGATGTGCTATAGTTGTGGCTCTTGTTCATGGTTTGATAAATTACTGGATGGTTGTTGAATGCATGGGCTAACAAGTGTTGTTGCAACTAGCTAGAGAGGGCATAAGCCTTCTTGGTGATTCTCTGATGTAGTTCAGAAGTTTATAATTAGATATGCATTCATGACCTATAGATTCTATGTTTATCATATGTTTGACTAAATGCCTATCATGTATCAGGCATGTCTAGGTCAAGATCTTGCTCAAGCTTTGATTTTTTTTGCATTGTTATCATCGTAGTCATGATTCTGGAAAGTTACATGAAATTTTGGGTAGTGGTATGGAGACTAGCCTGAAAAAATGGCATAGATCTCGCGATATCATGCACAAAATAGGGGATTTTGGGTCATAATTGCATGGAGATAGGATTGTGTGTGTGATTATAGCCTCCCAACAACATGCATGAAGTGTTATGGGTGTGGTTTGGGAGTAAACCTAGTAAAAAAGAGTTCCAACTCAGGGATTGATCGCCTGGAGTAGTTGGCAGTCTCCTAAGTGATTTGTAGTCTCTAAGAGATGCCAATTTACTTCCAGTTGTAGTCCCCACTCCTATAACTGAAACTTGGAGGTCAAGTCATATTATAGTGACACTCAACTCATGTTTACCCTAGAGAGCTTGTCAAACGGGGGTAAATGTGGGAGGTGGTGTAACAATATTCTCCTCTTCTAAGCGTGTTGTGTACTTATGCCTCCAAAATTCCCCCTAGTAGTTTATCCTTTCTTTTTATCCATCTCCACCATAATTGTCTAGCCAAAGCTTGGCCCATGGCTAGGAGGTCCCTCATGCCCAATTCACTTACTTCTTTAGGTTTACAATTTTTCTTTTTAGTTAATCTAGTTTACTATAATATGATATAAAAATTAGTACAATCTTGGTTGCCTGAGGCCTACCAAAATGGAAACCAAAACCTAGCCAATCATGCACACAATTTTCCAAAATAACTTAGTATCTACATATAGTAGGCCGTGGTAGTTCCAACTATACTATATAAAAGCTTAAAATGACAATTGAACTAGTAACTAGAAGACTACTAAGGAATGTGGCTAAAGAGACACAAAAACGAAAAAATAAAAATAAAAATAGAGACATGAATTACCAGGGAGGAAGATGAGATGGGCATGATTAAGAGGAGACATTTTAATCCTTTCATTTGCTAGTTTATTGCTAGACAAGGTCATCCTTGACAATAGTTGGATTATAGTCGGTGCCTCTAGGAGTGTGAGTGGTTAGAAGCTCCCCTATGTCGTACTCCTTGTGTGAACCTTCATCATAAGCTTTACAGCTAAGACCAAAAGCTACTCTGTAGAGAATGGTGAATGTGGCTTCCAACTTTCAAAGCCTGTAGATGAATTCAAGCTCATACACTTTTTGGTTTCAAGGGAAATGTCTACCATAGTTTTAACAAGCCAATAAAATTCCATTGCCCTAAAAACCTTAGTATCTCGTGACTAATAAAACCTAGAGTCTTGTACCCACCCTGAATTTGGTGTGCTAAGGTCATTGCTTCACATATTTTACCAAAGTTTTTACTCCAACCATGTTTATAGGGTGGTACTTTACTGAAATTTCTATTGATGTTTCCTAGTAGACCTCTCACCACCTATGCCCTGAGAACATATAGAGGCATGCCTATAGGGATGATCACCCTTTGTTCTTTGGAATGGCTCCCATGTTGTTGGATTTAGGTGCATTTGAATTAATCATTACGACAACATAAATAAGGTTATAGGTCAGAAAAAAATCCTTAGTGTCATGAAGACAAGATCACAATATAAGTGCCACAAAGAGTCAAGAATTAGAAGGAAATAACCAACTAGAAGACAATATTTAATAGAGTGAACCCAGTGGAAACTGTATCCACCCAAGTGGAAGAAAACGAGTAGACTAGCCTCTATTTACCCACTAACCAACAAATAGAAAATCTAGAATGCCTAGAGGGTGAAAACATTGGTTAACTACAAGCCAGTGGAAGGGGCAAGACCACAGGAATTATGTTGAGGTTGAAATTTCTTAATGTAGTCCTAATGAAAATGAACCTCCCCACACATATTCATTATTGCCTTAGTACGATCCATTACACTCCTATATGTTCCTACAAACTAATGCGTATTATAATAACCATGGTTAAGGTTTGTTGGTTCTCTAGTACTAGCCTTCTCCCATTCTTGCACTTAGAACATACATGTAGTCCCTCTCCCACTCAAATTCACGAGTGTGAATGTCCCATATTAGTTTCAAACAAGCATGTAAAGCCACCATGCATCCTACATTAGCCTGTACTTGTCACATGGCTAGCTCAGTTCCCAAAACCCTCACTGACAGTCAATTCAAGGGTAGGTTTTAAGACTTTGTCCCATGAACCAAGGCCCATTTTTTTGTTTCTCTTATTTGAACCTCCCCATGGAAAGGCCCTATGTAACCTATTGATGGGCTTAATAATTTTTGGAGGGACTACCAACAATGAGAATAGATACAAGAGAATCAATTGTAGCACCAATTTGATGAGAAGGATCTTCCTTGGTGGGGAGAGATGTATGAAGGTCCAACTATTGAGTTTTTGTTCTATCATGAATAATAGTTCTTTCCAAGAGACGTTTCTATTTAGATTGTCAACTAGTGGACAATCAAGATATTTTGAGCGCATAAAGACTCTTATAAAACCTAGAATAAAAGTTATTTTTCTTTGAATATTCATGGGGATTTTGAAAAAGAAAATAGTGGATTTACCTTGATTGATAAGAGTTCTTGAACCCTTAAGAAAAATATTCATCCACAAATTAGAGGTGAGATAAAGGATCTACTCCCTAATGGAGACATAAGCTTTTTAGATACCCTTCTGTCACTACCTTGTGAAGGCTTCTTCCAAGGTCCTTTGCTATGTGTATGAATAAGAAGGAAGAAAAATATGCCTCTAGAGTGGATGAAGGGTGGAGACTAGTAACCATCCATTGGGATTGAAGAAAGGCCAAGGAGAGTAGATTAATCACCCAATGGCTCTAATCATTTAAAAAACCAAAGGATCTCAATGTTTCTTCTATAAATCTCCAATTTAGGAAATCAAAATCTTTATACATATCCAATTTAATCACCATGCCTTGTTTTTCGTTAGATTTTAGTGAGTGAATAATCTCATGGGATACTATGATACCATCTAGGATTTTATACCCTTCCACATAGCCTTCTTGTTCCTATAATGTGATATTGTCTTAGCCTATTAGCTATGTTTTTTATTTTGTCTATTGTGATTTATCATTCTTCTTTTGGGATGAGGGCAAGAAAAGTGGAGTTAAGAGCTCAAAGGATACTTATGGATTGTCTGGAGCCTTCTATAGTTTCCCAAACATATCTTACCAAAATTACCTAGCAATTTTGTCACAAACCAGTGGTGAATCCATCCAAACCTAGAGCCTTTCTGGTTGGAATGTCAAGCAATGTTCATTTAACTTCCTCAAAGCTTAAATTCATCATTAGATTAATATTTTGCTCCCATCCAACTATTGATGGTATGTAGTGGATGGTGATTTTGATAGATTTTGACATCCACCAATGATTCAAATAAAATGGGCTATATTGTTTCACATCTCTTCTTTTATTTTTGAATGTTTTTCTAATTTAATACCTTAGGATGAATGTAGGAAGACTATCATGTTGTGATGCCTTCTATTTATCATTGAATAATGGAAGAAGTTTGAGTTCTTGTCCTTGTCTTCAAGCCAATCTATTTTGGAATTTTGACACCACAATATTTCTTGTTGTTGCATTTGTGCCTCTCATTGGAGTTGAAGATCTTCCTCCTATTGATTCCTGTTTAGAATCCTCCTTTCTTAATTTATTAATGATTAAATTTCTTCCAACTCCCTTTCTAGCTATATGTTTGCATGGAATATTTTGCCAAAGACTTTTTTATTCCAAGTATTTATTTTGGTTTTTACCCTTTCAAGTCTTTGTTAAAAAATGTACATTTTCAAGCTTTAGGTTAACGTTCCTCTTCCCACCAGGCTTTGATATTTGACTGGAAGTTCAAGTGAGATATCTACAATTTTTTGAAATAAAAGGACTTGGGTTTTGAACAACATGCATTAGCCCAAGAAAGACTGATAAGCCAATTATTTGACCCTACATGTGGAAGGATCTCAACATTCGTGGTTCCTCCATGCTTTAACAACAATATGACACCAAGAAAGTTTCCATCCAAACTAATATTTAATGGTATCGTCATTGTTTATTAGACTAGATGTAGCATCCATTGTTCATTCTCATTCCCACCAACTTGAGCTTTATAATTGCATTTTAGAAGGATCTGTTTATTTATTCCATGTGACAGGACCCTCCATTCTTTTTTCGGAGGAAGGTGAATATGATGAAGCCCCTCTTGCCATGATTGAATGCTTGCCTTCATAAGTTTGACCTAAGGCTTGTAGCAAGTTTGTGGATCTTTCCTTGACTATGAAATTGTTTAGGGAATAAACATTTGTGATGAAGCCTATGTTCAAGGAATTAAATTCTTTATGGTTGGTTAATATGAATCTCATAGCCTCCATGATGTCATCTAGAATCACATGGCTTGGTTCCCATAGTGTGGCTAAGCCTCTTGAGAAACCTTCTAAGCTTGTTGCTACTAATGCACATCCCCTTTATATCTTTTTTCTTATTAGAATCATGGTATCCCTATTGCGTTCTAATTCTTAAATCATCAAATGGTCATATTGTCATCAACAATTTTATTCTTAAGTTTCTTTTGTTTTCTTGAGGTATTGACAACATTAACAATCCATGAGATGACATTCACATCAACCTTTTAGGTTAGGTGATAAAGTACTCATTTGATAACCCTATGGATTGACCTAAGTTGAGTAATTAACCTCTACCCTCTTGAGTTTTTGCTTGCCCCTTTTTCTACCTATTTTTTTCTTCTCTAAGCCTTTTCAATGCTTTGAATAGGGTCATCCTAATTCATAGGTTGAGTCTACTTGGCTTTGAGAGGAAGGGCTTAACTTCATCTTTCTTTGACCGATTCCTTATGTAGTTTCTAGAGTTTCTCTTTTGATATATATGTTAGTTTCTTCTCTCTGAGATTCGTATGAGGGTCAAGAGATTGACTTCTATCATATTAATATCCACCATGGGTTTTGCTTCATCCTCTATTGATTCTTGGTCTTGCTCTCCCTCCATTTCCATGTTGAGATCCTCCCGATTTTCTTCCTCCTTTTCCATAATGATATTGTTCCTTTGTATTTTTCTCCTCTTGATTTCAAATTTGGGGGTTCTATAATTATTGAGGGCCCACCTTATCTGATTTGGAGGCATCCTTTGATGTTGCCTCCTCTGCTAATAATTGGAAGTTGATGTTGATGTCTGGAGTAGGTTTTTGAGATTTATTGTTGGGTTTTGTCTTAGTTAGGATTTTGATAAATCTTTCATTGTCCTCAATTTCTTCTTGATTTTCCAATATGGTTATTTTGATTAATGGTTAGTCCCTGAAAAAGGCAGTGGGCCATGCTCATGCCATTTGCAACATCTAAAGGGGATGTGTTCATAGTCAAAATTTTGAACCCATTTAGAGTAGAAAAAATAAAGAGATGTGTGCCTGCACAAACAAATGATTTCTATTACATTGAATCACTCAATTACATGGTGTATTTATGGTGTTGTTGAGATCCAACTATTTCTAAAATGAGGGATTGCAGTTGAGAAAACATCTCAACTGTCCAATCCACTCAACAAACCAATCTTACCCAATTTCTAAAGTAAACGTTATTCCAAGTTCCCCACTTAATGCTTACATTATTACATAAGCCACAAATTACATATAAATCATATCAAATCTAATATGGTCTTCATAAAAAATTATGTTCATTCTGAGATCTTGTAAACATTTATCTTTTTCACCACCACACGAGCAATCACTTGATCTTCATTTGAAGCATGTCCAGCTCTGACCATCGTTGAGAAGCTTTGTAGAATTGACATTTCTTAACTGCTCGAAGAATAGTTGAGATATTGAATATCTCTATGGACAAGTTTCCATCCTAGTAGTATGCACCAAAATACACGCTTACAGTTATATAGGTAACATGTCTAAATACGAAGCTTATCCAACAGTCAATTATGCAACTGACCTTTCTTCACACACACATACACACATTAACAAATAATATAATTGATTGCTATTTAGAAAAGCATGAGAGGCTTTGTATTAAATTCATTATCGTTGTCACAATCTGAGAAGTCCTAAAGGTTGGCCTCTTGCAAGTCTTCAATAATAACTATGTTGGTTGATTCCTTTAATTTTCCATTTAAAAGATCTCTAGCTTGACTTTTGCAATTGAATGTTTTGTGTCCATGTATTTGACAATAAAAACATTCTACTGAGTTCCTGTTTTTATTGACTCTGCCCTTTGAGAAGAATGCCATCTTATCATGTGAGCTATCCTCCGTATTACCTGATTTCATCCTCTTCTCTTTTGCTAAGAGTGCTGCAATCATTTCATCTAATGATCTAGAGAAAAATTAACTTAAGGTGAAAATAGAATTATCATAATTGAAGGTAAGCTATTTAACAAAATAATCTTAACAACTTCTTCTTCTATTTTTACCTCAATGTCCTCTGGTTGCCTTATGAGTGATTTTAGATAATTTATGTGTGTAGACAATGATACCCCATTATGCATTTTGAGTTTGAATAAAATTTCAAAGATAAGACCTTTTCCCCAAATATCTTACTAGAGGTTCCTAGGTATATAAGGTGAAGTTGTGAATTTGACAAAGATAATCCTTAAAAAAAAATAAGAATATTCCTTCACGACCTTTTCCCCAAATATCTTGCTTAAGTGTTCCCATTTTTGTGAAGAGGACTTTCCTAAGTGTTTCCCATATTTGTGAAGAGGACTTTCCTAAGTCTATAAGGTGAAGTTGAAGTTGTGAATCTCAAAAAGATAATCCTAAAAAAAAAAATATGTGCCCGCACACAAACAAATGATTTCTATTACATTGAATCACTCAATTATATGGTGTATTTATAATCTTACTGAAATCTAACTATTTCTAAAATGAGGGATTGCAGTTGAAAAAAAAAATGTGCACACACACAAACAAATGATTTCTATTACATCAAGTCACTCAATTATATGATGTATTTATTATGTTAATGAGTTCCAACGTTTCTAAAATGAGGGATTGCACTTGAAAAATCTACTCAACAAACAAATCTTACCCAAATTCTAAAGTAAGCGTTATTCCAAGTTTTAGAGTTTTAAAATCTTATGTAGATTGATTTTGGAATCAATCATGTAAACATGGATTCCTGTGTAGGAGGTGTACTTATCCACTTTGGTGAATAGAAACCCCCTTCTTTGTTGGGCAAGATGCTCTCTACAACCTAGTATAGAGTAGATGTGTAGGTGTAATGTAAACAATTTTAAATGTCGACTAAACTTAAAAAATAGTAAAATGTTAAAATTATTATAAAGCCACGAGTGTAAACATTTGAATGTTGGCTCACTTAATAATAAAAAGTTAAAAGTAATAACAATAATGAAACTCAAATTTGTTATGTTTTGATTTTTTTTTTCTTAATAAAATTAAAAGAATAGTAAAAAGTTAAAATTATCATAGAGCCTAGTATTGGGGATGAGTCTAAACATTTAAATGTTGGCTCAGTTAATAATAAAAAGTTAAAAGTAATAAAAATAATGAAACTCAATTTGTTATGTTTTGATTTTGTTTTTCTTAATAAAATTAAAAGAATAGTAAAAGTTAAAATTATCATAGAGCCTAGAATTGGGGATGAGTGTAAACATTTAAACGTTGGATCAGTTAATAATAAAAAGTTAAAAGTAATAAAAATAATGAAACTCAATTTGTTATGTTTTGATTTTGTTTTCTTAATAAAATTAAACATTTTTTAGATAAAAGAAAATCATAATATACATGTCACATTAAAAAATATAACATGTAAGTAGTAGCTATAAATTAAATTAAAATCTATTTTTACTTTATAAATTAAAATAATGATTCAATAACTATATTTAAATTTAATTAATAAGCACATAAAAGCATAATACTTACAATAAACTTACAATATGAAAAGATTCTTAACCATGGATATTCACCCCACTTTACCATGATTTGATTGACTTGTGAATATGCTTTGTTGCAATACCATGGCTTATCAATACCACATGCCCAAAATCCATAACTTATTTTACAATCAAAATATATTATAATAATATGACAAGATTCTTAACCATGGATACTCACCCCCATTTTACCATAGATATTATTAACTTGTAAATAGACTTTGTTACAATACCATGTGCCAATACCATGACTTATCAATACCACGTGCCTATAAACCATAGCTTATTTCATAAACAAAATATTTTATCAATATTTTATTTTAATTTAATTTTATAAATCTAAAATAAAAAAGGTTATAATTACTTTTGACATTCTTCATCAAGTGGATCAAATCCACGGTTAAGAATCCGCTTTTGACATTCTTCGTTACTTTTTAATTAAATGTAAAAGCAAACAGGTTTTATGACATTCTTTTTTAAAATTAATTAATACTTTCACAAACCATCACAAGAGTTTTGACATAAACCAACCTAGATCTATCTTAACCCAGGAAGTTCAAAACTTGAGGAAATATTTACACCTCTAGAGATTTGATGCCCCTAGGTGCTTGATAGATCCAGGGTTAAGATGGATCTAGGCCCTATATAAAATCTATATTTGTTATATATGTGTCTCGTTCTTATTCCCTCTATATCCACACCACCATATATATATAGATATATTATATTATATATATATATATAATATATATATTTCTATCTCTTCTCTTTACCTCTCCTATCCCACCTCCCCAAACACACACTCTCTCTAACTATCTTCCCCTCTCCCTCCCTCTATCTATCTTTGTCTTCTTCTCTCTCTCCCCCCCTCCAACTATATAACTATATCTTTGTATCTCTCCTTCTTTGTCTCTTTATCTCACCCCCAAAACATACACTCTTTGTCTCCATATCTATCTATCTCTTTCTCCCTCCATCTTCCTCTCCCTCTCTCTCTCTTCCAATTCTCTCTTTCTCTATTCCCCTTCTCTCCCTCTCTTCCTTCCCTCCCACTCTCCTCTCTCCCTCAGTTATCTCTCCCTTTTCACTCCCCCTCTCTCTCCAACTTTCACCCTCTATTTATTTCTTCTTCCTCCCTTTCTCCCCTCCTCCAGCTCCATCTCTCTCCCTCTCCCTCTTGAGTCCTCTCTCTCTTCCTTCCTCTCTTTCACTTTCTCTCCCACCTCCTTTTATCTTTCCCCCTCCCATCACTCTCTCTTTCTCTACCCTCCAACTCTGTCACTATCTCCCTCCCTCTCTCCTTCTCTACCCCCTCCATCTTCATGTCTCCCTCTCTTTCTCTTCCCCTTCTCTCCCTATCTCCCTCCTCTCCTCTTCTCTCTCTTCCCAGCTCCTCTCCTCTCTCTCCCTTTTCACTCCCTCTCTCTCTCCACCTCCATCTCTCTGTCTTTGTTCTTTCCTCCCTCTCTCTCCCCTTCCAACTCTCTCTCTCTCTGCCTTCCACCTCTGTCACTATCTTCCTCCCTCTCCTTGCCCCCTCTCTCCCTCTTAAATTTGATCCCATTTCATTTTGTTTAAGAAAGTATCTAAATTTAAAATACTCAATTGGTTGTAAAATATTAAATCTATATTTTGGATCAATCATGTTGACGAAAATACAATAATGAAAAACTTAAGGAATCTTGCATTATCTTTCCTCAATTATAGTTAGTGGCTTTGCTTGCTCTCATCGCTTGGATCCTTAGTTAAGATGGATCTATGCTAGTTCTTAATGATATTATTTATATTATATAAATTCCACATCTTTATATATAAAACTATTCTCATTTTTATTTTTTTTAAACCTTGATTTAATTTCTATGGAAACATTTTTAGTAATTGTGAGGATAGAGGGTTTAGATATATTCCAAAAGTAATTATAACATTTTTACATTTAGATTTAATTATAAAAGATGTTATAAAATTAAATTAAAATAAAATATTGATAGAATATCTATTTGTGAAATAAGTAATGGTTTTTAGGCATGTGGTATTGATAAGCTATGGTATTGTAACAAAGTCTATTTACAAGTTAATAATATCCATGGGAAAATGGGGGTGAGTGTAACAACTCTACTGAAAATTCCATGTAATAAAAGTTAAAAACAATAACCACATATGAATGGGACACTTATTCCAAGCTGAATGTTGAGCAGGACATCTAGGGGGTGTTCATTTGGTTGTTTATGGCTAAGGAAATTGGCAAAGGAAATGACTAAGGCTTTGGAAAGGAAAAATGGCATTTTGGCACAATTATTTATTAAAATAATGGAAATTAGGAGAAAAGGGATGTGAAAGGTAACATGTTGCATGTGAGGAAGAAAATGAAAGAAAATAATGGAAAATGAAAAAATAGAGGCCTCATTCATAAAAATGCTTCTCAGTATTAGTTGGTAACCTTTTGTTAGTTTAGCTTTGGAGCTCTTTCACTATTCTCTCTCTCGTACTCTTGGATACTTAGAGTTTTCTTGGATCACTTTGGCATTGCAACAAAAAAGGAAAAGACGGCAAGAGGAAGCAAAGATCAAGCAGGGAAAGGCAGGCTCAAGCAACTACAACAAGCTTCATTGTAGGTATCGACTTCATGTGTATTTTCCTTGCTAGATTTGGCATGCATCGTATTGCCTGTGGTTCTTTTCTATCATGGCATGGGTTTTGCTAGGTGTAACAATGTTTTTCAGCCTAGCCTTACCATTTCTGGATAGCCATGGTGTGATGGGGTTCTCATGTTTGGTTGAGTTCGATTACTGGATGGATTCGAAGCTGAGTGAGGTGGATCTTTGAAATGATAGAACACATGGCCTAGTAAACCATGAACCGGACTGTGGGTTGCGGTAAAGCCATATTTTGTGTTGCCTCGGATGGCCTAGGAATCCTTGTTGGTGAATGACATGATATACGGTAAAGCCTAGAGGTGGTTTTCTCTCTGTTGAGCCTGGTAATCTCAGGTTTGGGATATGCGGTAAAGCCTTAAGAGTGGGTCTCGGTTGAGGGCCTAGTGATCCGGGTTTGGATTGCAGTAAAGCCTGAGAGACTAGGAGACAGGAAAATTCCTCATGGTGTAGGTGGAGAAATGCGGTGGCATCCATGCTTGTTTGGCCTAGTGATCGGGTGGAGATCACGGCAAAGATGGTTGTGATGTGTTCATTGTGTTGGCCTAGTGATCCGAGATGGATTATAGTAAAGCCTTGTTTCTATTGATGAGGGTGAGGTGGTTTAGCCTCAGTGCCCTGGTTGAGTTCTTTTGATTTGAGTCCCACATTCATGCTTGGAATATGGCACGGGGGTGAATGGCTGAAGAGAGATTTGGCTCAGCCATTCTATGGTCGGGTGGAACATGGTAGTACCATCTCCGGTCGATTCATTGCATTGATTAATGAGAAATTCATTCCCTTGATTTTCATGTGAAAATGTACTAATGTATATATGTATTTTGATGGCTAATATGTTTATGGTATTTTTGTTCCTATTATGTTGTTTATATGTTCATTTTGTGACAACAACTACGTATGGCTCTCAGTATGTTTTTACTTGTAATTGAATGGATATGGTATCTATGACCTAATAAATGATAAGGCAACAAATGGCATGAGGGAAAAATGGTTCATAGCGATTCTCAAATAAGTATGAGATCCCTACACTTAATTATGTTGTTTACGCCTGTAGGTTACATGTTGACAATATGTTTGATGAAATGCATGTCATGGCTAGTAGGGGTTTGGTTAAGGTATTGATCAACTATTTACTTTTGCATCATTGTTTCTATGTACTTTACTTGATTATGAGCTTTCATTCCATTCTAGGCAGTGGATTGGGCTTTGGGCTTGAAAAAGTGGCTTAAATTCGAGGGTCGCTAGCACAAAACTCGCGTCACTGGCAGGCAGGCCTATGAGAGTGACTTTAGGTCTTTGGACGCTTCCTTGCCCATAGCATGAGAGCGACTATGGCCTAAGAGGTCCAGAACAACAGTGGGACCCAGGGATAGGTTGTCTGAGTGGCTGACTTGTCTTCTAAGAGTTCTGTTGATGATGGTGGATGATTGTGTGTGACGTTTCGTTGATTCCACTTCCTTAAGGTCACCTAAGAGGTCGAATTTGATCATAGTAGCCTCTCGTGTCATGTTTACCCCGGTTGGCATGGTTACTTGGGTAGATGTGGGAGGAGGGTGTTACAAAGTGGTATCAGAGCATGGGTCGACTCTCAGATTGGATGGGTTGAATTTGTTAGCCATGCATGCATGTCAATTGCATGTATGTCTCTTACACTTATATACTTGTTGCAATTGCTTGATGTTGGTTAGGGTTGCAGTATGGTTATCGTGGAGAATTTGATGTTGATTTTGTGAAGAGTATTTGACATGAGTATGTGACTGATTGTATATGGTTATTTTTTGCTTATATGTTGATTATATGTCACCTACTTACATCTTTGTATGGTAGTTTACATTTTGAATATTTTGATTACATGTATCAGTCTTGTAGGTTGATCACAAGAACTATTCAATTATGATCAATTACGTGCATTTATGTGTATCTATAGTTGGCTAGGCACTGCTTATGCATATTGTCAGTTGCATGAGCAATGTCTATAATGGAGTAATGGTTGTTGCCATGCATGAGGTCATAGCATGCATTGTTCATATGGCATTGCATTGATGACTAGATCCTAGTTAGAGTGATGTTTATGAGTTGATACATTTACTTGTGTATGTCGATATGTTGTTATGATTATGTTATACATGTATCATGCTCATTTGGTGATATTGTAGACAAGGTGATATTGTAGACAAGGTAGGAAGAATTCTATGAGATAAAGATGGGATCAATGACAGATGAAGAGTACATGACCAAGTTTCAAGAGCTATTGAGGTATGCACCATATCTTACTGATGAGAAGGCTAAAGTTCAGAGATTTGTCAGTGGTTTTCCATTAGCATTTAGAGATTGGATTGAGTATGATGAGCCTCGGTCACTTGAGGAAGTTATTGGCAAACTCAAGCATTGTTATGAACAATCAAAGTGTAAGAATGAATCTCAGCATGGATGGAAAAGAAAGGACAAAGGTAAATGGTAGCCTATGTAGAAAATGCCTCAACACGCAGATGAAAAAGAGAATGTGGCACCGCAAAAGAGATTTAATGCAACTAGATAGGGACATGAGTTGCAAAAACAACATAGAGGTGTTGGTACTGGTTAGTTGGAGTGTTGGAAATGTCGCAAGCAACACCTTTAGAGAGATTGTCCACGGAATTAGGGTGGTCGACCTTAGATATACAGTGCACAGGAGGCGCAGACTGTTGTGGACATTGGCTAGAGTATTCCACGTATCTATGCAATAATGGACAATGAGCAAGCAAAACACCAGGCATTTATCATTGAGATGGACGGTAAGCTTTGTGATCAAGTTATTTCTATTTTGATTGACCCTGGATCTAATTATAGCTATGTTAGTCCTGACTTGGTGGATAAGTGTGGTTTGAATAAGGAGTATCATGAAAAGTCTTATTTAGTGCAATTGGCTACAGGTACAAAGAAGCGAGTTCATCATTGCGTAAGAGCTTGTTCATTTGATTTAAATGGTATGCCTACAACAACACATTTGAATGTGTTACCGTTGGGATCACACAATATGTTGTTGGGCATGAATTAGTTGTATCTACATAGAACTAAGGTTGACTGCTATGACAAAACTATTGAGTGTGTTGATGACAATGGAGAACCAAGAGTCTTGCAAGGTAAGAAGAAAGCCACATTGGTTAGGATGGTGACAACTATGCAAGCAAAGCATAGCCGCAGGAAGAGGTGCGAGATATTTTCAATACACATTTCTAGTGATAAGGGTAAGGAGGTTGAGGAAGCAGATGTGTTGAACAGGTACCCAGCGTTGCAGCAGTTTCAGGATGTATTCCCTGAGGACATTACAGAGTTGCCACCTCACAAGGAGGTAGAATTTTCGATTGAGTTAGTGATAGGGGCAACTCCAACATCGAAAGCACCTTACAGGATGAACACACTTGAGTTGGTTGAGTTAAAATTGCAGTTGAAGGAAATGTTGGACAAGGGATACATTAGGTCAAGTGTATCACCTTGAGGTGCAGCGGTCTTGTTTATGAGAAAGAAATATGGTACTCTCAGATTACGCATTGACTACAGGAAGTTGAGCTTAATTACTGTCAAGAACATGTACCCTTTGCCGAGGATTGATGACTTCTTTGATCAGTTGAAGGGAGCAACAATGTTCTTGAAGATTGACTTAAGATCTGGATACCATCATGTACGCATCAAAGAGGAGGACATTTACAAGACTACGTTCAAGACCAGGTATGGGCATTATGAGTTTGTTGTTGTTCCGTTTGGCTTAACTAATGCTCCAGCTACATTCATGTGTTTGATGAATAGTGTGTTGCGTCCATATTTGGATAAGTTTGTTATTATGTTCATTGATGATATATTGGTATATTCTAAAAATGAGGAAGAGCATGCCGAGCATTTAGTAGTAGTATTGAGATTGTTGAGGGTTCATCAGTTGTATGCTAAGCTCAACAAGTGTAGTTTCTTTTAGAATTAGGTGCACTACTTAGGACATGTGGTCTCCAAGGAGGGCATTGCAGTATATCTAGAGAAGATAAGGACCATCATAGAGTGGGTAGCTCCTAAGAGTGTGGATGAGGTGAGATCTTTCATGGGTTTGGTAGACTATTATAGGAGGTTCATCAGGAACTTCTCGCAGATTGTTTATCCCATTACATCATTGCAGAGGAAAGGTAAGAAGTTCGAATGGACTGAGGAGTATGAGGCTAGCTTTGAGAAACTTAAGCAGTTGTTGACACATGCACCAATACTACAAATTGCATATCCGGACAAAGAGTTTGTGGTATGCACAAATGCTTGCAAGAGAGGGCTTGGTGGAGTCCTTATGCAGGATGGAAAGGTGGTATGTTATGAGTCACAAAAACTAAATGAGCACGAGCATAACTACCCGACACATGATCTTGAGCTAGCAACGATTATACATGTATTGAATATGTGGAGGCACTATCTTCTTGGCAGGCGGTTTGTGCTTATGAGTGATAACATTGGGTTGAGGTATTTGTTTGACCAACCGAATCTTAACACCAGACAAGGTAGATGGTTGGCCACGATCAACAAGTTTGATTTTGAGATTAGGTACATCAAAGGTAAAGAGAACATGGTGGCAGATGCTCTCAGTAGACATATACAGGTACAAGTACATGTAGTGGTACAAGTGGCAGTACAGGTATAGGTATAAGTATAGGTGCACGTTCACAGGGCATGGACTATCATCTTGCGATAGATGGATTGGTCAAGTTCCGAGATAGGATATATGTACCAGATAACGTGAGCTCAAGAAGGTGATCTTGAGGGAGTTTCATGCGAAACCATATTCATGTCACCCAAGTTATCAGAAGACATTGACTACAGTGAAGAGATATTACTATTGGCCAAATTTGAAGAGGGATGTAGCAGAATTTGTGGCGAGATGCTTTGATTGTCAGCGAGTGAAGGCAAAATATAAACATTCAAGTGGTCTACTACAACTGATTACAATTCTAGAATGGAAATGGGAGGTCATTTCCATGGATTTCATTATAGGGTTTCCAAAGACAGTGAAGCAGCATGATTCCATCATGGTCATTATGGACAGATTAACAAAGGTTGCACAGTTCATTCCAGTGAAGTCTATGTTCTCAGCTAGTGATGTGGCACAGGTGTTCATCAAAGATGTGGTTAGATTACATGGTGTTTCGAAGAAGATTGTGTCAGACAAGGATGCGAAGTTCACTTCCAAGTTTTGGAAGGAGTTATTTGCAGGTTTGGTCACAGAGTTGGCCTTCAACACAAATTATCATTCGCAGACAGATGAACAGACAGAGAGGGTCAACAGGATATTAGAGGACATGTTGAGGATGTATGTGATGCATCAACAGAGGAAGTGGGAAGAGTATCACCCTTTGGTCGAGTTTGCATACAACAACAATTATCAAGAGTCATTAAGGATGAGTTATTTTGAGGCATTGTATGGGTGGAGTTGTAACACTCCCATTAGTTGCAGTGATTCGGTTCGCAGAGTATTGATTGGACCAGATATGTTGGCAAACATGGAACATGAAATGCAGGTGATCAAGAAAAATCTTAAGGTAGGACAAGATAAGCATAAGAGTTATGAAGATAGGAACAGGTTGTTCAAGGAGTTCCAGGTCGGGGAACATGTGTAATTGTGCATCAAACCGAAGAAGAGCTCCTTGCGGATTGGATCACGTGGCAAGCTGGCACCACGGTTTTGTGTACCCTTAAGTATCATTGAGAGGATTAGGCTAGTAGCATATCGACTTGCACTGCCTCCGACAGTGAAAGTCCACGATGTTTTCCATGTATCTTTGCTTAAGAAGTATGTTAAGGCTGTTGATCATGTGATTGACTAGTTTGTATTGCAAGTAAAGCCAGATGGAGAATTCCAGACGGAGCCTTAGTGTATATTGTAGAAAAAGGTGCTCATGTTCTAGAACCGAGCAATCGAGCAAGTTAAAGTGTAATGGAATCACTTTGGGCCCGATGAAGCTACATGGGAGACATCGGATCAGATGTGGGTCATGCATCCTTCCTTGTTTGTCGGTTAAGGAAATTTAGCTTGATATGGTGGTTTGGTACTTTCTTATGGTGGTTTGGTACTTTCTTATGGTGGTTTGGTATTTTCTTTGTGATGGTTTGGTATTTGCTTTATGACGGTTTGATATATGCTATATGATGTTTTGATATATGCTTAGACATGGTGTTTAGTATATGTTATGATATATGTTTTGGTATATGATTCGGCATATGTTTTGGTATATGATTTGGATTTGGTATCTATATTTTTGATGATGTTGCTATATGTACACCCGGGTATGGATGTAAATACCGAAACGAGATATGTTATAAAGCTCCACTATGCAGTATGGGTGTGATGCTATTATGCTATCATGTGGTTATGTTATCATGATGTTATATGAGTTGGTACTCAATAGGATTATCATTGTAAATACCGTAATGAGTTGTGTTATAAAGCTTCACTATGCGGTATGTTATCATGTTGTCATGATGTTTTTCTATTGAGCATAACTTTCATTGTAAATATTGCATCAAGCTGTGTTATAAATCTCCATGAGCAGTATGTCTTCTTTCAGCAGGTTGTTGAGGTATATGTCTGATTGAACACTGAGGACGGTGTCCCCCAAGGGGGAGGGTTCTGTAACAACCCTGATGAAAATTCCATGTAATAAAAGTTAAAAACAATAACCACGGATGAATGAGACACTTATTCCAAGCTAAATGTTGGGCATGACATCCTAGGGGGTGTTCATTTGGTTGTTTATGGCTAAGTAAATTGGCAAAGACAATGGCTAAGGCTTTGGAAAGGTAAAATGGCCTTTTTGGCACACTTGTTTATTAAAATAATGGAAATTAGGAGAAAAGGGAGGTGAAAGGTCACAAGTTACATGTGAGGAGGAAAATGAAGGAAAATAATGGAAAATGAAGAAAATAGAGGCCTCATTCATAAAAAGGCTTATGAGGATCAGTTGGTAACCTTTTGTCAATGTAGCTTTGGAGTTCTTTCATTATTCTCTCTCTCATACTATTGGATACTTAGAGTTTTCTTGGAGCACTTTGGCATTGGAGCAAGAAAGGCAAAGAAGGCAAGAGGAAGAAAAGATCAAGCAGGGAAAGGCAGGATCAAGTAACTACAACAGGCTTCATTGCAGGTATCGACTTGCATGTGTATTTTCCTTGCTATATTTGGCATGCATCGTATTGCAGGTAGTCCTTTTCTATCATGGCATGGGTTTTTCTGTGCATAACCGTTTTTTTTCAGCCTAGCCTTGACATTTCCAGATAGCCATGGTGTGAAGGGGTTCTCATGTTTGGTTGAGTTGGATTGTCGGATGGATTCGAAGCTGAGTGAGGTGGATCTCCGAAATGATAGAACATATGACCTAGTAACCCATGAACCGGACTATGGGTTGTGGTAAAGCCAGATTTTGTGTTGCCTCAGATGGCCCAGGAATCCTTGCCCGTGAATGGCAGGATATACGGTAAAGCTTAGAGGTTGTTTGCCCTCCGTTGGGCCGAGTAATCTCGGGTTTGGGATATGCAGTAAAGCCTAGAGAGTGGGTCTCGGTTTAGGGCCTAGTGATCCCGGTTTGGATTGCAGTAAAGCCCGAGAGATTAGGAGACAAGCAAATTCCTCATGGTGTAGGTGGACAAATCCAATGACATCCATGCTTGTTTAACCTAGTGATCGGGTGGAGATCATGGTAAAGTCAGTTATGATGTGTTCATTGTGTTGGCCTAGTGATCCGAGATGGATTACGATAAAGCCTTGTTTCTATTGATGAGGGTGTGGTGGTTTAGCCTTAGTGTGCCCTAGTTGAGTTCTTTTGATTCGAGTCCCACATTCATGCTTGTAATATGGCACGAGGGTGAATGGCTGAAGAGAGGTTTGGCTCAACCATTCTATGGTCGGGTGGAACGTGGTAGTCCCATCTTCAGTCGGTTCATTGCATTGGTTAATGAGAAATTCATTCCCTTGATTTTCATGTGAAAATTTACTGATGTATATATGGATTTTGATGGCTGGTATGTTTATGGTATTTCTGTTCCTATTATGCTAGTTATATGTACATTTTGTGACAGTAGCTATGTATGGCTCTCAACATATTTTTACTTGTGATTGAATGGATATGGTATCTATGACCTAATAAGTGATTAGGCGACAAATGGCATGAGGGAACAATGGTTCATAGCGATTCTCAGATAAGTATGATATCCCTACACTTAATTATGTTGTTTATACCTGTAGGTTACATGTTGACAATATGTTTGATGAAATGCCTGTCATGGTAGTAGGGGTCTGGTTAAGGTCTTGATCAACTATTTACTTTTGCATCATTGTTTCCCTATACTTTACTTGATTATGAGCTTTCATTCCATTCTAGGCAGCGGCCTAGGCTCTGGGCCTAAAAAAGTGGCTTAAATCCCAGGGTCGCTGGCACAAAACTGACAACTTTAGTCCACAGTCGCTGGCAGACAGGCCTATGAGAGCGACTTTAGGTTTTTGGTCGCTCCCTTGCCCATATCATGTGAGTGACTATGGCCTAAGAGGTCTAGAACAACAACGGGACCCAGGGACATGCTGTTTGAGTCGCTGACTTGTCTTTTGAGGGTTCTGTTGATGATGTTGGATGACTGTGTGTGACGTTCTGTCATTCCACGTCCTTAAGGTCACCTAGAAGGTCGAATCTGATCATAGTAGCCTCTCGTCTCGTGCTTACCTTGGTTGATATGATTACTTGGGTAGATGTGCGAGGAGGGTGTCACACTGAGTATCCATGGTTAAGAATCTTGTCATATTATTATAACATATTTTGATTGTAAAATAAGTCAGGGTTTTTGGGCATGTGGTATTGATAAGCCATGGTATTGACCCATGGCATTGCAACAACGCCTAGTCACAAGTTAATAATATCCATGGTAAAGTGGGAGTGAATATCCATGGTTAAGAATCTTTTCATATTGTAAGTTTATTGTAAGTATTATGTTTTTTGAGCTTATTAATTAATTTTAAATATGGTTATTGAATCATTATTTTAATTTATAAAGCGAAATGCATCTTAATTTATAGTTACTACTTACATGTTATATTTTTTTAACGTGACATGCAGATTATGATTTTCTTTTATCTAAGAAAATGTTTAATTTTACCAAAAAAAACAAAATCAAAACATAACAATTTGAATTTCATTTTTAAATCAAAACATAACAATTATAATTTCATTTTTTTTATTACTTTTAACTTTTTATTATTATTAATGGAGCCAACGTTTAAATGTTTTCTCTCATCCCATACTAGGCTCTATAATAATTTTAACTTTTTACATTTTTTTTTTAAAGTTTTTAATTGAGTCGACATTTAAAATTGTTTACATACTTGTATTACACCTACACATCTAACTACAGAGGGCCTTTGTAATGTGGATTATCCTTCCATTAATTTGATAGTCATGATCAAAATGAATGATGCCTAGAAATAAATATATTTTTTTTTTGTTGGAAAAACTTGGATTCAATTCCCACAAATAACATATTAACTCATTTTGATAAAACTAAAAGAATAAATCCTCCCTCATAAGAACACCATCATAATTATATCTTCAAGCTTTCTCCCTAACACTAACTTGCAAAATATTAACACTAACCTAAAAATTATCGTGCTAGCTTTGAATCTAAACTTCCCCTGAATAATGCCATGACCAAATTACCAATTCTTCAAAAATAAACCAAGACAAAACACTTTAAAATTATCATGATAGGATTTAATCCAAACTTCACCCAAATAATGCCACGGCCAACTTACCATTTAAAAAAAAAATAAAAAATAAAAACTTTGGTTTGGAAGGCTAATATAACAGGTGACAAATTTGAGGAAGGGCCTTTATATATGGGCTTTGATATCAAACCCGAAAAAACAACACATCGCATCTAAGACTCCCATTTCTCGTTTGATATTTACCTTCATTTGGTAACATCGAATATGTTCGCAGTACTTAAACATGATTAAATATGCTCATAAAATTTGAATAACTGTTTAAAGCTGATCTGCGGACATATCCGTGGGAGAGTAGTGGCCATAAACTTGTAAGGATCAGATAAACCCAACATCTTCAGCGGCGGCGGAAAGAGGGAGAGCGCAGCGACCATCCAAACCCAAATTTTCTTTTATTGGAGGTAGAACTCTTTTATACACATATCTGCTTCAACATTGTTATTTCCCGCCCACATGATATGCTTGCTCTTCTGCTTCTAGTTAATGAGTCAAGGAGGGGATAACCACTCCAATAATTACATGCACAGTAATAAATTTGACAATAATTTCAATGCCTAAAGCAAATATTGAGCGGTGTAAACCCCTCACGATTGTCCTTTTACAGAATTGAACTGACGAACTCCGTAGGTTGGAGACGAACTTCTTCCTGGTCGCAGGGTCATTTCTCTTCTTCAGTAGGTTCCCCAGGAAAAGGAAATTGTAAGCCGATGATTGCATTCATCTTCGAGCACATGCTTCTCCGTTGTTTTGACGTACACAATCTTCTTAAGGGGTCTTTAAAGTATTTCATCTTCCACCTTTGTATTGTATTTAGGTTGTGCAAGCTAGTGTTTGCAGTTTCAATTTCCTATTCTATTTCACAAATGTTCATTTTAATTCTCCAGCCGACTGACTACTCTATCCAAGAGAAATTCGAGTGATTGTGTCAAGCATAAGTGATTCGCTCATCATAATACAAGAAGCTGACTTGGACTATTAAGATAAACAAAATATGTACCTAGAGGGCCCCTTTTTAAATAAAAAAATGTGGGTTCCAGATGCTGCCACCGCCAGCTAGTATCCCCGGAGCCTAGACAGGTTGAATAGTTTTGTCATTTAGATAATATGGTTTGGTCTTAGTGGGATGTTGGAAATTCGGAATCCCCTATCTGGTCAGTCATCTCTTGTAAATCATTACCTATCATTCTTGTAGCCTAGTACCACAAAGACTTTTCTCATTTATGTAAAAGTGTCGGTGTCATTTCCGTTCCTATCTGACTTCGGGCCATGCTAAATGATACGTATTCGGACGATACTTTTGTTTTTGATTCATGTGCAGTTCTTTTAAAAAAAATTCAAATTTCATTGTTATTTACTTTTCCTTTTTGATATGCTATCATTCTTTAATTGGTTGGTAGTCTTGTAGAAAATTTCAAATCATTCTCTTTATACAAACCTAAATGTTACAGATTTACTTTGATTATCAATATTCTGAAATTATGGTTTTGTATACAATCATTCCAGTCTTTTTTTGGCTATGAAATCAATTCTAAGATGTTTGAACTTTGTATCAATGTTATCAGAATTAGACCAGAACTGGCAAAACTGCCTGGTTCCTATGCTATATTGGTCCAGTTCAGCGAATCAGCCAGTTTTGTATGACATCATATGATGTAATTAGGGACAACCAAAACTCATAAAAAAAAAATCGGAAAAAATAATTAAAGTGAAGGACAAAACCTAACCTTTATAATTAATAGTAAGATGACATTCTCCTTTATATTTCCTCTTTTACTTATATTTTTAACATTACCATTAATTGTTTCAAGATGTTTGAGAGTGGTTCCAATGCCTTTGAACTTCATAGGGAGAAAGTAGAATTTTAGGTTGATCCAGGTGGATGTTGGTGGCCACCCACCTATCCCATTTGGACCTCCACAACTGTCTCTTTCAGTTTTTTCAGTTT
Organism: Pinus taeda; assembly: GCA_000404065.3. Lineage (NCBI taxonomy): Eukaryota > Viridiplantae > Streptophyta > Pinopsida > Pinales > Pinaceae > Pinus > Pinus taeda. The sequence continues at coordinate 46,928 of APFE031509081.1, read as the reverse complement.
CCTAAATTGTAGCACAATTTACTATTTTTAGCAGTTTTTCGGGTCCTGAACTTC
>APFE031509081.1:4569-44449 GCA_000404065.3 Pinus taeda | reverse complement strand
ACAGTTCAGAGGCATGTAGCCACCACATCTCTTCTTAGAGATAAGCTACCATCGCCCTAGCTGGTTTATTTCCATTTCAGGTTGTAAGCATATTTCAGTATTTTCCATTAATGAAATGAAGTATTATTTCCGCTGCATCTTTGTGTATATGGTTAGCTCTATATTTTGTTGCGTTCCTGTTTAAATCCGGATCATAGGTCCCATTCAAAATTCAGTAACTTTAACAGTTTTCAGGATTGGTAGGAGTGCAATGCTTCCATTGGATTCTATCATGTATGAGGGTATGGGATTGGCATTCAATCAAGAGAACTGAGCCCTCTATGTAACTTGATGTTGGTGGCGTTGATTATTGAACTCCTCGTGACTCTTTCATGACCCTAGTGAAAATGTACCCTTCAATCAAGCAAAATCATTGAATAGGCATGTTAAGCTTTTTCCTATCTGATTTTAATGCTTAGAGGGTGATACTGATGATGAGGATCCCTATATAGGTGATGATTTTGATGATATGTAGTTATTTGTTGTAGCATGTTTTTCTTTTTTGGAATCCAGAGGCCATTTAGAGCTTCTTGGTTGATGTATTTTGGTTTATAGATGGATAACAATTGGTTCTATTTTGGTTTTATGCACCCTTAATTGCTATATACGTGGGAAACTTTGCACATTTGTGTATAAGGGCTCGAATTCATATATGTTAGAAACACTGGGGGGGGGGTGAATCAATATTTCTTAGCAATTAGTAACCTATTAATCTTTTCATAGCATTAATTAATCTTCACCATCAATTCAAAACAAAAATAAGCAGTAGATAGTAGACACACAAATTTTTAGGTGGAAACCCCTTTAGGACAAAAACCACCTGACACTTCTCTAATAATTTATGAGTACATTAATGCTTCAGCTCTAATTGAAAAAGGGAAACCCCAACTCTCTAGTACTCTAGAAAAGCATTCAATTTTCTAGCTCCAACTGGAAAGACGCATTTGCGCCCTGGTTTTATTAGCCAATGCTGAAAGGATGCTCCAACACCCTAGCAAGCTCAAACTTGCCCTAGCACCACCCTGCCACCCTGAAGTGTTTTCAGGTTCCAACCTAAGGGTGACTTCAACCACCCGCCTAACACTACCCAACCACCCCAAGAATGATAAAGAATTTGACAACTATTTGTGGGCTCCCGTACCAGGGACAATGACCCACTTACAATGAATAGACTTCTTCAACTATTGTGGGCTCTTGTACTAGGGAAAATGGCCCACTTACAGTGAGTAACAATGACAACCCTTGCAAAACCCTTACTACAAGACATGAACCAAGTTACCCATTCTGCTAGACAACTGTAACAAAATAATGCCAATGAACAAGTGTACCTTTATTTGGAGCAATTCTGAGAATGATGAGACAAATGTAAGATAATGGAGATGATAAAGTTTAGATTGATGATGATGATATTCTAACTCTTGTACAAAACCTCTGTCCTTATAAGCAACACTAAACAGTGTGAAACCATTAGAAATTCTTATTGTGATCTTGAATGAAGATGGCAAAATGGGATTCCTTTTCCTAAACAAGATGCCACTGTAGAAACCCTAAGAAAACTTTCAATACTTGAGAAACTTCTTCAGTATATAGATACATGTGTAACTTGTGAAGATTTTGTTGCCAACTGTAGATATGGTATTGCAACTACAAAGTTACAAACTCGTTAGATGACATAAAATGCATCAGCTACCATGTGAAGTTCTTAATCATATTATCACTGTTGTGAGTCTAGGTTGGACTACTGCTTGAATGAGAATAAAGTCGGCTTAGATTGGCTTTACTTCTTTGACAGGCACTGGAACAAGTATATATATCATGTCAAACTCCTCTTCAAATAACTTTGCATTTTTCAGAATTGTGTAATGATTGAGGTCTGCCAAACTTTAGTTTCTTGATGGTTTGGCAATACGCTTCTTCATTGGTCTGTACAAGCTTTCAAGAGATGATCACAGAGAATAGGCCGCAAACATAACATAAGGTTTCGGTCTTGCAACAAAAGCTTTAGATAACAGAGTCATAAGGGAGGAGGGCTTCTTTGTTGATCAAATTGCCTTCACACATTCAAAACATTCATATGTGTCCACTACAAGCAAGACTTTCCTTCTTCACTGGTATGTTTATGAGTTAGAGCTTGATTGTTTTATCCGACTTCAATTTTGGTCCTTCAAATAGACAATGACCTAGCCACAAATGTAGCATTACCTTCTAGACTTCAGATCGCAGAAATGAGGGCTTCAAAATTTGGTTTCGTTTTGCACAGACCATATGTTAAATATCAACAAGGATCTGCAAAAGTCTTAGGTAACCAAGCCGCAGAGATGTAGTTTCTTTACAAAATTTTGATGCCCTAATGAGGGTCGAATTTCAGTGAGCAAGCAACAAAACCTTTGGTCTTCTTTGGAGCCTCTTCAACAAAAAAATGCACCTAATATGTTTTGAGTTGGTCCCCCCTAAAGAGGGGTGAAGTCCTTTTCCTGCAGTAGACCACAACAAACCCAAGCCAAACACCCAAAGAAAGATCCATATGCCTCAAGCCTCTTGTTTGATTTGATCAATGCTCCACAGGGCCGGATTTTAGATTAGAGCTATTCACAAAAAAATAATCATCAAATGCATACCTTGGAGAATATATTGTGTGCCTTTTATACACTATGGAGGGGCTTCAAGAAGGCACTCGAAATCCCATCTTTTTGGAGGGAGAGTTTTGAATTTAATTTAATTGAGAGGGAAAAACCTATTTTGGGGTTTTTATTTTTTAATTGAATTTGCCAAAACCCTCACGTGCTCTTATTTTAGAAACAAATACTCACAATTAATCTTTGAGACCCTCCACGCAATATTTTAATCATAGACATTTGATAGAACTCTTATTTTCATGATTATAATGTATTGGCCAATGATAGAGTGCCACATCACCATCCTTTGGGGTTTTTACCCACAAATTGGGTCCTTCATCTTTAAAAAGTCATAATTGACAAACCATGAAGCCTCTTGTGGCGTGCCACATATCACTGGAAACAACTTGACGAGGAGAATCCAACAAGGATGACCTTGACTTGAAACATCATGAATTGCCATGTCATTTTGGTCAACAAAAAGCGGGACATCGTCTTGAACTGCTTGGGTTGACATCAATGACAACCATATTCCAACAATATCGATACACATGAATCTCTCTCTCTCTCTCTCTCTCTCTATATATATATATATAATATATGTGATTGTTTTTTTTGTTTATTTTTTCAAAATTTGATTTTTTTTTGTTTGTTTGTATTTTTTGGTCAACAAGTTTTGTGGTGCGGTTTTTTCTAGTTCTAGTCAGGCCTAGGTTTTCGGGGTTGACCAGTTCGATGATCATTCAATTTTGATAACATTGATTTGTTTGCTTGTTCTTTTCAAGTTGCATCCATCATGTGGGAATCAACATATATATTTTAAGCATTTTTATTGGATGATTATATTGTAGGTTTTCTTAATGTTCACAAATAGCCACGATCATACTAAGATTATAGAGAATTTACTTGTTTGTTCATGACCTCTATATTACAAAGTCGTATGAAAGTATCATTCACATAAAAGAGAAGTATGATCATTGGGCCTGCCAATGAAATTGTTTTCCTGTGGAATGCAAATCATCCCACACTCAAGCTCGTAAGTGAAAATGAGATTGTTGTTACCTTGCTAGCCCCCATCAATAATTGACTTTGAAGAGTCCAATCAACAATTGACTCATGAAGAGCGAACATGTCACAACTAGGATTTGAACCTGAATGGAGAAGGTAACAACTCTCCTCTCAGCCACTCTTGCTAGACCCAATTTGCAATTTATGAAATTAGTGAGCAACTTTCTTCTTTTAAGCATCATCCTAATTTGTTCATATATGTTCCAATAAGGTTTGTGGTTAATGAGCATCTTGACTTTTTGTCCATTTCTTGTGTTTATCTCCCTCTTTGCATCCCTCCATCTCTCCCTTCTTTTAAAGACACTAAAAGTCTATCTTTGTTGTAAAATAGGATTTATGCGAAGACCCTAGTCTAAAAGCTTCTAAGATTGAAGCTATAAGGCAATCTACATAAGTAAGTGTTAAAATTGGCACTAGGGCCAAACTCCATGTGGGTCATCTTATTTATGCCAACTAATATTTTTCTTGGATTCCTCTCGTCGAGAGGTGTAGGATTGATCTAAAGATCATCCGATTCCGACAAGTATCCATGGAGACATGAATTTATTTGTGTTATGGGACAATTCGTCAAAGTCGGCCAGCAACCAAATTGCCCCCACTTGTACTCAACGTTTTAGTATAAAAAGAGGTGCCTTGCTAGTCATTTGAGACACACATTCATTTCTCTTGTGATCTCTTCCTCTCCACTCGTTTGGGTCTTAGTGGAAGGAAGAGTCACAAAGAGTATACGCTGCCCTAATATGAATATCCTAACGCAGTCTATGGAAGATCATGGAGAAGCATCTACGCTACCCTAATAGAGAAGCCTAACACAGCCATGGAAGAAGCCTAAGAGCTCTATATTACAGTCTAGAAGAAGCCCTAGACGTGGAGGAGAAACAGTACTCTTGAAGATCCTACAGCAACCCTAATAGCAGTCATGATGGAGAACCTTCAACGCTGTTCTAAAGACTTTAATGTAGGCTTGGAAGCACAGTAAGGAAAGGCATAATGTAGACACTAAGACGCTGTCCTTATATGCCCTAACCCTGTCCTAAAAGAGACCTCTACTCACAGCAAGGAGAAGCCCTAGTCATGAAGGAGACACAGCTCTAATGCTGCCCTAAATACGATCACTGAAACACAACGAGGAGTAGGTAAAAACACAGGTCTATAACAAATGTATAGACGCTGATTTAGGAGGGTCATATCATGCCCTAGCCGCAGAGAATAAGATGCTAATGACTGTATAACGGCCCCCTAGAAAGACAGGTTCTAAATGCTGTCAAGAGAGCTCCATATACACTGTCCTAAGGTGGCCCTAATCTGCAGCTACAGAGCTGCCCTAGCTGCTGTCTATCTATCCCTTAAGAAGGGTCCTGTAGTATAGACAGCATAGTGATAGGGTGCAACAATATGATATGATGGGACAACATAGTAATAGGGTACAACAGCATGAATGTATTGAAGTGCAGCATGAAGGATGCAACAGTGAATAGGTGCAACATAGTGCACAGTGATGGGTACAACAGTCATTGGTTCAGCATAGTGCACAGTGATGGGTACAACAGTGAATAGGTGCGACATAGTGCACAGTGATGGCTACAGCAATCATTGGTGCAGCATAGTGCACAGTGATGGTTACAACAATGAATAGGTGCAACATAGTGCACAGTGATGGGTACAACAGTCATTGGTGTAGCATAGTTCACAGTGATGGGTATAGCAGTGAATAGGTGCAGCGTAGTGCACAATGATGGGTACAGCAGTGAATAGGTTCAGCATAGTGCACAGTGACAGTGGTGCAGCACAATGATGCATGGTGCGGCATGATGAATAGTGCAACATGATGATGAAGAGCAGCATGTTGGGTACAACATGATGAGGTACAGCTTAGTGATGTTGCAGCATGGTGTAGCACAGTGTTGATGGACATGGTATGATGGTGCAACATGTTGCAACACAGTGATAGGTATAGCAAGGTGATGGAATCACCTGTGTTCAGATTAGCTGCCTCATGTGCCATCTTCTTAGAGAAGATATCTGCTCTTATTTAGATAAGTCAAAATGTTGACTTCTGATGTATATGTACTATCTCTCTCTTTGCTGAACTATTGAAGAACATATAAGAAGAATTGATCAAGGGTTTCCCCACATTGGGGTTTGTCCCTGGCTGGCGCTACATCTTGTGTCCTCTTGTCTTGGCTTGCCTTCTGCAATTTAGGTTTATGTTCTATCTGCATTTTATTATCATGCTAAATGTGATTGCTAATATGGAATTGATATTGAGCTAATATGGAAAATTGAAGTAAATTTGCTATCAGCGTAGAACATACCTAAAATTAACATGGTATTAGAGCTGAGACGAAGACAAAGCCCAAGCAAGAGTGAAAGAGCAATCACCGAAGACAGTTGGAAAGGACAAAAGGCTCAATGGGTTCCTCATCCCACTTCAAATTCATCAAGGGTGAAGTCGAAGTAGAGAATATTATCAAAGTGGCGCAGCGGAAGCATCTGGTGGCCTACCTAGAGGTCACTTCAATGGGAAGTATGGATCTGAGAATGGAAGGAAAGGCAAATTCCTTTCTTGCAATAAGTTTGGCCATTATGCCAGGAAGTGTCCAAATAGAATGGACCCATCACTTGATGATGATAACAATCATTCTTGGGGCATCTTCAATGATCAAAGGAATGACAGGTATAATGGCAAAGGAAAAAGGAATGCAGGTCATCAAGGAAATGGCCGACTCTTCAAAGAAAGCAAGGAACTCTAGACTCTTTGAGAATCTGGCTTATTGATAGTAGTGCTTCAAGGCACTCCATTAGATACAAGGAAGCTCTCTCTAATTTGATAGAGAAGGAGAGAATCGTGGGGATTATTCTTGGAGTCGATGCTACCTATCCCAGAAAGGGTGTAGGGAATGCTACCCCTCAATTGAATGAGAGTAGCATGATTCATTTACATGAAGTTCTTTATGTACCTGATCTCAAGAAGAACCTGGTGTCCATTTCGACAATGGAAGTCAAAGGTTACAAGGTGGCATTCATCGATGGAAAGGTACGTGTTTGAAAATGGAATTTTCAAGATGCTTTAACTCATGGGTTCAGGGTTGGCAATTTGTATGAAGTTGCAGGAAGCCCATTGGGGACCATGTCGTGTGACACATCTCTTCAATGGCACTGGAGGTTTTCCCATCTTCATTGTAAGGCCCTACTTGATGTGAGACAAATGGTGACAGGGATGCCTGGATTCAAAGCAGAGCATGGAGGTAGATGTCCAAGATGTACGGAAGGAAAACTTACAAGGGAACCATTCCCCTCATGTAATAGCAAGACCATGGATGTGGAACAACCCAAGGGGTTTGAGATTCATGATCGGGAATCTCATGTATGTAGGTGAAGGAAAGGTCTCTATGATTTAAAGCAAGCAACCTGGGCTTGGTATGAAAGGATAAACAACTGTTTGATGAAGCTGAGATTCACTAGGAGTAAAGTCGATCCAAACCGTTGCTAGAAGGTTGTGGATGATAGACCTCTCATACTAGCACCTTATGAGGATGACCTATTTCTGACAAGTGCAGACCCTCTCATTTGCAAAGTAAGAGGGACATGGATTCCGGATTTGGAATGGCGAACTGCAAGCCTGTGTCTACCTCGATGAAACCTAACTTCAAGAAGTTATGCGGTAGTGATGCCGGACCTGATTATTGAAATGCCTCTGAGTTTCATAAACTCATACTAGCATTGATGTTCTTGGTGAACTCCCGTCTAGATATATGTTTTGCAGTTAGCATGTTGAGCTCATATATGGTTGAGCCTCACTGGATTGGTGCTAAGAATCATTTGAGATATCTTCAGGTTACAATCTCTCATGGATTGAGATACACTGCCGGAAATGTGAAGCTGCATGGTTATTCTGATGCTGATTAAGCAGGTAGTGTGGAGGATCACAAGAGCACTTCTAGGTGCTGGTTCTCTTTGGGTTTTGCTTTGCTATCCTGCATGAGCAGGAAGCAGAAGTTGGTTGCTTTGAGCACCACTGAAACTGAATACATAGCTACGAGTACGACCTCGTGTGAAGCTGCCTAGTTGAGGAAGTTCTTCAGTGAGCTGTTTGGACACGTGCTGGATAACGTTGTGATCTTCTGTGACAACCAGAGGGGGATTCGATTGTTGAGGAATCCCGTGTTCTATGATCGCTCCAAGCATATAGACATCAGGTACCACTTTATCTGGGATATGGTACATCGAGGAGCAAGAAGGCTCCATCGCATTGGGACTGATGTGCAGGTCGCCAATATTCTGTTGAATCCATCGGGAAAGGTCAAATTCTTGACTTTCCGAGAACGACTAGGAGTCGTGGAGAGACTCTCTCCTAAGGGTCCTATATGATATGGACATTGAGCTCTGGGAGCTTCGAGGGGCTTGGGGGTACATCGTGGAGCGATAAGCAACCATAGGGTGAGTGGTTCAACCTTCCCCTAGAGGCTTGCTATGTAGGCATGATGAGTGGTTCATCCTTCTCCTGTCGAGACACAATCATAGGGTGAGTGGTTCAACCTTCCCCTAGTGATTTGTTGTGTACAGGGTGAGTGGTTCAGTCTTCCCCTGGGATATCCTTGGCCACATGTAGGCAGGATGAGTGGTTCATCCTTCTCCTGCTGAGACATCCTACCCATGCAGTGTGGGACTCATGGGAAGTACCTCTCATCTGGCCAATGAGTAGGGAAATGAGGATAGGAACCATAGTAGTACCGATGGACGCATCGTGTTACTACCGTACTCCCTATGCTAGGATGATATTGATCTCGGATCAATTGGAACTGACTTCGGGTTAGTAAGAGTGATATAACTCACTCTCTTTTGGAACTGATTTCGGATCAGGACGAGTGGTATGAGACACTCTGTTATATGGGATTAACTTCGGGTCAGTAGAGGATGGTATGTTACATTCTCGATCACTTCTTGTTCTTCATAGTTTAGCAGGGCAGTGCAAGGCATTGATGGCAGAGATAGTACAGTCTGGCAGATGGATTAGCAGATGAAGTTCTCCCTAGTTGAGAGGGAGTGTTAAAATTGGCAACTAGGGCCAAACTCCATGTGGGTCATCTTATATATGGAAATTGATATTTTTCTTGGATTCCTCTTGTTGAGAGGTGTAGGATTGATCTAAAGATCATCCAATTCCGACAAGTATTCATGGAGATATGAATTTATTTGTGTTATGGGACAATTCGTTAAGGTCGGCGAGCAACCAAATTGCCCCCACTTGTGCTCAACGTTTTAGTATAAAAAGAGGTGGCTTGCAAGTCATTTGAGACACACATTCATTTCTCTTGTGACCTCTTCCTCTCCACTCGTTTGGGTCTTAGTGGAAGGAAGAGTCACTAAGAGTACACGCTTCCCTAATATGAATGTCCTAATGCAGTCCATGGAAGATCATGGAGAAGAATCTATGCTACCCTAATAGAGAAGCCTAACGCAACCATGGAAGGAGCCTAAGAGATCTATAATATAGTCTAGAAGAAGCCCTAGACGTGGAGGAGAAACAATCCTCTTGAAGATCCTGCAGCAGACCTAATAGCAGTCGTGATGGAGAACCTTCAACGCTGTTCTAAAGACTTTAATGTAGGCTTGGAATCACAGTAAGCAAAGGCATAACATAGACACTAAGACATTGTCCTTATATGCCCTAACGTTGTCCTAAAAGCGACCTCTATTCGCAACAAGGAGAAGCCCTAGTCATGAAGGAGACACAGCTCTAACGCTGCCTTAAATACGGTCATGGAAACATTGCAAGGAGTAGGTAAAAATGCAGGTCTATAACAACCATCTAGACGTTGATTTAGGAGGGTCATATCATTCCCTAGCCGCAGAGAATAAGAGGGCTAATGACTGTATAAAGGAGGCCTAAAAAGACAGGTTCTAAATGCTGTCAAGAGATCTCCATATACACTGTCCTAAGGTGGCCCTAATCTGCGGCTATAGAGCTGCCCTAGCTGCTGTCTATCTAGCCCTTAAGAAGGGTCCTGTAGTATTGACAACATAGTGATAGGGTGCAGCAATATGATATGATGGGACAACAAAATAATAGGGTACAACAACATGAATGTATTGAAGTGCAGCATGAAGGATGCAACAATGAATAGGCACAACATAGTGCACAGTGATGGGTACAATAGTCATTGGCGCAGCATAGTGCACAGTGATGGGTACAACAGTGAATAGGTGCAACATAGTGCACAGTGATGGGTACAACAATGAATTGGTGCAACATAATGCATAATGATGGGTACAACAGTCATTGGTGCAACATCGTGCACAATGATGGGTACAACAGTCATTGGTGTAGCATAGTGCACAGTGATGGGTATAACAGTGAATAGGTGCAACATAGTGCACAGTGATGGGTACAACAGTGAATAGGTGTAGCATAGTGCACAGTGGCAGTGGTGCAGCACATTGATGCATAATGTAGCATGATGCATAGTGCATCATGATGAATAGTGCAACATGATGATGAAGAGCAGCATGTTGGGTACAAAATGATGATGAAGAGCAGCATGTTGGGTACAACATGATGAGGTACAACTTAGTGATGGTGCAACATGGTGCAACACAATGATGCTGGACATGGTATGATGGTGTAGCATGGTGCAGCATAGTGATAGGTATAGCAAGGTGATGGAATCACTTGTGTTCAGATCAGCTGCCTCAAGTGCCATCTTCTTAGAGAAGATCTTTGCTCTTATTTAGATAAGACAAAATGTTGACTTTTGATGTATATGTACTATCTCTCTCTGTGCTGAACTATTGAAGAACATATAAGAAGAATTGATCAAGGGTTTCCCCACATTGGGGTTTGTCCTTGGCTGGCGCCACATCTTGCGTCCTCTTGTCTTGGCTTGTCTTTTGCAATTTATGTTTGTGTTCTATCTGCATTTTACTATCATGCTAAATGTGATTGCTAATCTAGAATTGATATTGAGTTAATATGGAAAATTGAAGTAAATTTGCTATCAACAAGGAACATACCTAAAACTAACATGGTATCAGAGCTGAGGCGAAGAAAAAGCCCAAGCAAGAGTGAAAGTGCAATCGCCGAAGACAGTTGGAAAGGACAAAAGGCTCAATGGGTTCCTCATCCCACTTCAAATTCTCCAAGGGTGAAGTTGAAGCAGAGAATATTATCAAAGTGGCACAACAAAAGCATCTGGTGGCGTACCTACAGGTCACTTCAATGGGAAGTTCGGATCTGGGAATGGAAGCAAAGGCAGATGCCTTGCTTGCAATAAGTTTGGCCATTATGCGAGGAAGTGTCCAAATAGAATGGACACATCACTTGATGATGATAACAATTATTCCAGGGGCATCTTCAATGATCAAAGGAATGCCATGTACAATGTCAAAGGAAAAAGGAATGCAGGTCATCAAGGAAATGGCCGACTCTTCAAAGAAAGCAAGGAACTCTAGACTCTTTGGGAATCTGGCTTATTGATAGTAGTGCTTCAAGGCACTCCATCAGATACAAGGAAGCTCTCTCTAATTTGATAGAGAAGGAGAGAATCGTGGAGATTATTCTTGGAGTCGATGCCACCTATCCTAGAAAGGGTGTAGGGAATGCTACCCCTCAATTGAATGCCAGTGACACGATTCATTTACAAGAAGTTCTTTATGTACCTGATCTCAAGAAGAACCTGGTGTCCATTTCGACAATGGAAGTCGAGGTTACAAGGTGGCATTCATCAATGGAAAGGTATGTGTTTGAAAATGAAATTTTCAAGATGCTTTTACTCATGGGTTCAAGGTTGGTAATTTGTATCAAGTTGTAGGAAGTCCATTGGGGACCATGTTGTGTGACACATCTCTTCAATGGCATCGGAGGTTTGCCCATCTTCATTGTAAGGCCCTACTTGATGTGAGACAAATGGTGACAGGGATGCCTGAATTCAAAGAAGAGCATGAAGGTACATGTCCAAGATGTACCGAAGGAAAACTTATAAGGGAACCATTCCCCTCATGTAATAGCAAGACCGTGGATGTAGAACAACCTGAGGGGTTTGAGATTCATGATCGGGAATCTCATGTATGCAGGTGAAGGAAAGCTCTATGATTCAAAGCAAGCACCCTGGGCTTGGTGTGAAAGGATAGACAACTGTTTGATGAAGCTGAGATTCACTAGCAGTAAAGCCGATCCAAACCGTTGCTTGAAGGTTGTGGATGATAGACCTCTCATACTAGCACCTTATGAGGACAACCTCTTTTTGGCAAGCGCAGACCCTCTCATTTGCAAAAGTAAGGGGGAGATGGATTCTGGATTTGCAATGGCAAACTGCAAGCTTGTGTCTACCTCGATGAAGCCTAACTTCAAGAAGTTATGCGGTAGTGATGCGAAACCTGATTTGCGAAATGCCTTTGAGTTTCATAAACTCGTACTAGCATTGATGTTCTTGGTGTACTCCCATCCGGATATATGTTTTGTAGTTAGCATGTTGAGCTCAAATATGGTTGAGCCTCACTGGATTGTTGACAAGATTCATTTGAGATATCTTTAGGGCACAATCTCTCATGGATTGAGATACACTGTCGGAAATGTGAAGCTGCATGATTATTCTGATGCTGATTAGGCAGGTAGTGTGGAGGATCGCAAGAGCACTTCTGGGTGCTAGTTCTCTTTGGGTTTTGCTTTGATATCTTGGATGAGCAGGAAGCAGAAGTTGATTTCTTTGAGCACCACTGAGACTAAATACATAACTACGAGTATGACATTGTGTGAAGCTGCCTGGTTGAGGAAGCTCTTCAGTGAGCTGTTTGGACACGTGCTGGGTAACGTCGTCATCTTCTGTGACAACGAGAGGGGGATTCAATTGTTGAGGAATCTCGTGTTCTATGATCGCTCCAAGCATATAGACATCAGGTACCACTTTATCTGAGATATGGTACATCGAGGAGCAAGAAGGCTCCATCGCATTGGGATTGATGTGTAGGTCACCGATATTCTATCGAAGCCCCTGGGAAAGGTCAAATTCTTGACTTTCCGAGAATGAATAGGAGTCGTGGAGAGACTCTCTCCTAAGGGTCTTGTATGATATGGACATTGAGCTATGGGAGCTTCGAGGGGCTTGGGGGTACATCGTGGTGCGATGAGCAACCATAGGGTGAGTGGTTCAGCCTTCCCCTAGTGGTTTGCTATGTAGGCAGGATGAGTGGTTCATCCTTCTCCTGCCGAGACACAATCATAGGGTGAGTGGTTCAGCCTTCCCCTAGTGATTTGTTGTGTACAGTGTGAGTGCTTCAGCCTTCCACTAGCATACCCTTGGCGACATGTAGGCAGGATGAGTGGTTCATCCTTCTCCTGTGGAGACATCCTACCCATGCATTCTGGGACTCATGGGAAGTACCTCTCATCTGGCCAATGAGTAGGGAAATGAGGATAGGGACCATAGTAGTACCGATGAATGGATCGTGTTACTACCGTACTCCCTATGCTAGGATGATAATGATCTGGGATCAATTGGAATTGACTTTGGGTCAGTAAGAGTGATATAACTCACTCTTTGTTGGAACTGATTTCGGATCAGTAAGAGTGGTATGAGACACTCTCTGTTATATGGGACTGACTTTGGGTCAGTAGAGGATGGTATGATACATTCTCGATCACTTCTTCTTCTTCATGGTTCAGTAGAGCAGTGCAGGGCATTGATGGCAGAGATAGTACAGCCTGGCTGAAGGATTAACAGATGGAGTTCTCCCTAGTTGAGAGGGATTGTTAAAATTGGGAACTAGGGCCAAACTCCACGTGGGTCATCTTATTTATGGCAACTGATAATTTTCTTTGATTCGTCTCATTGAGAGGTGTAGGATTGATCTAAAGATCATCCGATTTTGACAAGTATTCATGGAGATATGAATTTATTTGTGTTATGGGACAATTCGTCAAGGTCGGCTAGCAACCAAATTGGCCCCACTTGTGCTAAACATTTTAGTATAAAAAGAGGTGGCTTGCTAGTTATTTGAGACACACATTCATTTCTCTTGTGATCTCTTCCTCTCCACTCATTTGGGTCTTAGTGGAAGGAAGAGTCACTAAGACTATACGCTACCCTAATATGAATGACCTAACGCAGTCTATGGAAGATCACGGAGAAGCATCTACGCTGCCCTAATAGAGAAGCCTAACGCAACCATGGAAGAAGTATAAGAGCTCTATATTACAGTCTAGAAGAAGCCCTAGATGTGGAGGAGAAACAGTGCTCTTGAAGATCCTACAACAGCCTTAATAGCAGTCATCATGGAGAACCTTCAACGCTATTCTAAAGACTTTAATGTAGGCTTGGAATCACAATAAGGAAAGGCATAACGTAGACACTAAGACGCTATCCTTACATGCCCTAACGTTGTCCTAAAAGAGACCTCTATTCGCAGCAAGGAGAAGTCCTAGTCATGAAGGAGACACAGCTGTAACGCTGCCCTAAATACGGTCATGGAAACACAACAAGGAGTAGGCAAAATTGTTGGTCTATAACAAACATCTAGACACTGATTTAGGAGGGTCATATCATGCTCTCGCTGTAGAGAATAAGAGGGGCTAATGACTGTATAAAGGAGGCCTAAAAAGACAGGTTCTAAATGCTGTCAAGAGAGCTCCATATACGCTGTCCTAAGGTGGCCCTAATCCGCAGCTACAGAGCTGCTGTCTATCTAGACCTTAAGAAGGGTCCTGTAGTATTGACAGCATAGTGATAGGGTGTATCAATCTCGATATGATGGGACATCATAGTAATAGGGTACAACAACATGAATGTATTGAAGTGCAACATGAAGGGTGCAACAGTGAATAGGTGCAACATAGTGCACAGTGATGGGTACAACAGTCATTGGTGCAACATAGTGCACAGTGATGGGTACAACAGTCATTGGTGCACCATAGTGCACAGTTGTGGGTACAACAATGAATAGGTGTAGCATAGTGCACAGTGATGGGTATAATAATCATTGGTGCATCATAGTGCATAGTGATGGGTACAACAGTGAATAGGTGCAACATAGTGCACAATGATGGGTACAACAGTCATTGGTGCAGCATAGTGCACAGTGATGGGTACAACAGTCATTGGTGCATCATAGTGCACAATGATGGGTATAGCAGTGAATAGGTGCAGCATAGTGCACAGTGATGGGGACAACAATGAATAGGTGCATCATAATGCACAGTGACAATGGTGCAGCACAGTGATGCATAGTGCAGCATGATGAATAGTGCAGCATGATGATGACGAGCTGTATGTTGGGTACAACATGATGAGGTACAACTCAGTGATAGTGCAACATGGTGCAGCACAACAATGATGGACATGGTATGATGGTGCAACATGGTGCAACACAGTGATATGTACAACAAGGTGATGGAATCACCTGTGTTCAGCTCAACTGCCTCATGTGTCATCTTCTTAGAGAAGATCCTTGCTCTTATTTAGATAAGTCAAAATGTTGACTTCTGATGTATATGTAATATCTCTCTGTGTGCTGAACTATTGGAGAACATATAAGAAGAATTGATCAAGGGTTTCCCCACATTGGGGTTTGTCCCTGGCTGGTGCCACATCTTGTGTCCTCTTGTCTTGGCTTGTCTTCTGCGATTTATGTTTTTGTTCTATCTGCATTTTACTATCATGCTAAATGTGATTACTAATCTGGAATTGATATTGAGCTAATATGGAAAATTGAAGTAAATTTTCTATCAGCATAGAACATACCTAAAATTAACATGGTATCAGAGTTGAGGCGAAGACAAAGCCCAAGCAAGAGTAAAAGAGCAATCACCTAAGACAGTTGAAAAGGACAAAAGGCTCAATGGGTTCCTCATCCTACTTCATATTCACCAAGGGTGAAGTCGAAGCAGAGAATATTATCAAAGTGGCGCAGCGGAAGTATCTGGTGGCCTACCTACAGGTCACTTCAATGGGAAGTCCGGATCAGAGAATGGAAGGAAAGGCAGATGCCTTGCTTGCAATAAGTTTGGCCATTATGTGAGGAAGTGTCCAAATAGAAGGGACACATCACTTGATGATGACAACAATCATTCCAAGGGCATCTTCAATGATTAAAGGAATGACAGGTACAATGGCAAAGGAAAACGGAATGCAGGTCATCAAGGAAATGGCTGATTCTTCAAAGAAAGCAAGGAACTCTAGACTCTTTGGGAATCTGGCTTATTGATAGTAGTGCTTCAAGGCACCCCATCGGATACAAGGAAGCTCTCTCTAATTTGATAGAGAAGGAGACAATCGTGGAGATTATTCTTGGAGTCGATGCCACCTATCCCGGAAAGGGTGTAGGGAATGCTACCCCTCAATTGAATAAGAGTAGCACGATTCATTTACAAGAAGTTCTTTATGTACCTAACCTCAAGAAGAACTTGGTGTCCATTTCGACAATGGAAGTCAAAGGTTACAAGGTGGCATTCATCGATGGAAAGGTACATGTTTGAAAATGGAATTTTCAAGATGCTTTTACTCCTGGGTTCAGGGTTGGCAATTTGTATGAAGTTGCAGGAAGTCCATTAGGGACCATGTCGTGTGACACATCTCTTCAATGGCACCGGAGGTTTGCCCATCTTCATTGTAAGGCCCTACCCGATATGAGACAGATGGTGACAGGGATGTTTGAATTCAAAGAAGAGCATGAAGGTACATGTCCAAGATGTACCGAAGGAAAACTTATAAGGGAACCATTCCCTTCATGTAATAGCAAGACCATGGATGTGGAACTACTCGAGGGGTTTGAGATTCATGATCGGGAATCTCATGTATGCAGGTGAAGGAAAGCTCTCTATGATTTAAAGCAAGCAACCTAGGCTTGGTATGAAAGGACAGACAACTGTTTGATGAAGCTGAGATTCACTAAGAGTAAAGCCGATCCAATCCGTTGCTTGAAGGTTGTGGATGATAGACCTCTCATAC
This sequence comes from Pinus taeda, assembly GCA_000404065.3. Classification (NCBI taxonomy): domain Eukaryota; kingdom Viridiplantae; phylum Streptophyta; class Pinopsida; order Pinales; family Pinaceae; genus Pinus; species Pinus taeda. Next base: position 27,786 of record APFE031509081.1, on the reverse strand, counting down.
TGGCACCTTATGAGGATGACTTCTTTCTGGCAGGCGCAGACCCTCTCATTTGCAAAAGTAAGAGGGAGATGGATTTCGAATTTGGAATGGCGAACTACAAGCCCATGTCTACCTTGATGAAGCCTAACTTCAAGAAGTTATGCAGTAGTGATGCTGAACCTGATTTGTGAAATGCCTCTGAGTTTCATAAACTCATACTAGCATTGATGTTCTTGGTGAACTCCCGTCTGGATATATGTTTTGCAGTTAGCATGTTGAGCTCATATATGGTTGAGCCTCATTGGATTGGTGCCAAGAATCATTTGAGATATCTTTAGGGCACAATCTCTCATGGATTGAGATACACTACCGGAAATGTGAAGCTGCATGATTTTTCTCATGTTGATTAGGCAGGTAGTGTGGAGGATTGCAAGAGCACTTCTGGGTGCTGGTTCTCTTTGGGTTCTGCTTTGATATCCTGGATGAGCAGGAATTAGAAGTCGGTTGCTTTGAGCACCACTGAGACCAAATACATAGCTACGAGTATGGCCTCGTGTGAAGCTGCCTGGTTGAGGAAGCTCTTCAGTGAGCTGTTTGGACACGTGCTGGATAACGTCGTGATCTTCTATGACAACCAGAGGGGGATTCAGTTGTTGAGGAATCCCGTGTTCTATGATCGCTCCAGGCATATAGACATCAGGTACCACTTTATCTGTGATATGGTACATCGAGGAGTAAGAAGGCTCCATCGAATTAGGACTGATGTGCAGGTCGCTGATATTTTGTCGAAGCCCCTGAGAAAGGTCAAATTCTTGAATTTCTGAGAACGACTAGGAGTCGTGGAGAGACTCTCTCCTAAGGGTCTTGTATGATATGGACATTGAGCTATGGGAGCTCCTAGGGGCTTTGGGGTACATCGTGGAGCAATGAGCAACCATAGGGTGAGTGGTTCAACCTTCACCTAGTGGTTTGATATGTAGACAGGATGAGTGGTTCATCCTTCTCCTGCCGAGACACAATAATAGGGTGAGTGGTTCAACCTTCCCCTAGTGATTTGTTGTGTACAGGGTGAGTGGTTCAGTCTTCCCTTGGGATACCCCTAGCGACATGTAGGCAGGATGAGTGGTTCATCCTTCTCTTGCTGAGATATCCTACCCATGCAGTGTGGGACTGATGGGAAGTACCTCTCATCTGGCCAATGAGTAGGGAAATGAGGATAAGGACCATAGTAGTACCGATGGACGCATCGTGTTACTACCGTACTCGCTATGCTAGGGTGATATTGATCTGGGATCAATTGGAACTGACTTCAGGTCAGTAAGAGTGATATAACTCACTCCCTTTTGGAATTGATTTCCGATCAGTAAGAGTGGTATGAGACAGTCTCTGTTATATGGGACTGACTTCGGGTTAGTAGAGGATGGTATGATACATTCTCGATCACTTCTTCTTCTTCATAGTTTAGCAGGGCAGTGCAGGGCACTGATGGCAGAGATAGTACAGCCTGGCAGATGGATTAGTAGATGGAGTTCTCCCTAGTTGAGAGGGAGTGTTAAAATTGGGAACTAGGGCCAGATCCACGCGGGTCATCTCATTTATGGCAGCTGATATTTTTCTTGGATTCCTCTCGTTGAGAGGTGTAGGATTGATCTAAAGATCATCCGATTCCGACAAGTATTCATGGAGATATGAATTTATTTGTGTTATGGGACAATTCGTCAAGGTTGGCCAGCAACCAAATTGCCCCCACTTGTGTTCAACGTTTTAGTATAAAAAGAGGTGGCTTGCTAGTCAATTGAGACACACATTCATTTCTCTTGTGATCTCTTCCTCTCCACTCGTTTGGGTCTTTGTGGAAGGAAGAGTCACTAAGAGTATACGTTGCCCTAATATGAATGTCCTAACGCAGTCTTTGGAAGATCATGGAGAAGCATCTATGCTGCCCTAATAGAGAAGCCTAATGCAGCCATGGAAGAAGCCTAAGAGCTCTATATTACAGTCTAGAAGAAGCCCTCAACGTGGAGGAGAAACAATCCTCTTGAAGATCCTACAGCAACCCTAATAGCAGTCATGATGGAGAACCTTCAACACTGTTCTAAAGACTTTACTGTAGCCTTGGGATCACAGTAAGGAAAGGCATAACATAGACACTAAGACCCTGTCCTTATATGCCCTAATGCTGTCCTAAAAGAGACCTTTATTCGCAGCAAGGTGAAGCCTTAGTCATGAAGGAAACACAACTCTAACGCTGCCCTAAATACGGTCATGGAAACACAACAAGGAGTAGGTAAAAACGCAGGTCTATAATAAACGTCTAGACGCTGATTTAGGAGGGTCATATCATGCCCTAGCTACAGAGAATAAGAGGGCCAATGACTGTATAAAGGAGGCCTAAAAACACAGGTTCTAAATGCTGTCAAGAGAGCTCCATATACGCTGTCCTAAGGTGGCCCTAATCCGCAGTTACAGAGCTACCCTAGTTGCTGTCTATCTAGCCCTTAAGAAGGGTCCTGTAGTATTGACAGGGTGCAACAGTATGATATGATGGGACAACATAGTAATAGGGTACAACAACATGAATGTATTGAAGTGTAGCATGAAGGATGCAACAATGAATAGGTGCAGCATAGTGCACAATGATGGTTATAATAGTCATTGGTGCAACATAGTGCATAGTGATGGGTACAACAGTCATTGGTGTAGCATAGTGCATAGTGATGGGTACATCTGTCATTGGTGCTTCATAGTGCACAGTGATGGGTACAACAGTGAATAGGTGCAACATAGTGCATAGTGATGGGTACAACAGTGAATAGGTGCAACATAGTGCACAATGATGGGTACAACAGTGAATATGTGCAGCATAGTGGATAGTGATGGTTACAACAGTCATTGGTGCAACATAGTGCACAGTGATGGGTACATCACTCATTGGTGCAGCATAGTGCAATGATGGGTACAACAGTGAATACGTGCAACATAGTGCACAATGATGGGTACAACAGTGAATAGGTGCATCATAGTGCACAATGACAGTGGGGCAGCACAATGATGCATAGTGCATCATGATGAATAGTGCAACATTATGATGAAGAGCAACATGTTGGGTACAACATGATGAGGTACAACTCAGTGATGGTGCAGCATGGTGCAACACAGTGATGATGGACATGGTATGGTGTTGCAGCATGGTGTAACACAGTGATAGGTACAACAAGGTGATGGAATCACCTGTGTTCAGATCAGTTACCTCATGTGCCATCTTCTTAGAGAAGATCTCTACTCTTATTTAGATAGGTGAAAATGTTGACTTCTGATGTATATGTACTCTCTCTTTGTGCTGAACTATTGAAGAAAATACAAGAAGAATTGATCAAGGGTTTCCCCACATTGGCTTTTGTCTCTGGCTGGCACCACATCTTGTGTCCTCTTGTCTTGGCTTGTCTTTTGCGATTTATGTTTATGTTCTATTTGCATTTTACTATCATGCTAAATGTGATTGCTAATTTGGAATTGATATTGAGCTAATATGGAAAATTGAAGTAAATTTGCTATCAGCATAGAACATACCTAAAATTAACAGAGTAACATATATCTAATAAATATTTTTGCAAAAAAAGTTTGATTTCATGTAGAATTGCCACTCACACGGGAAGATCATTGAATCAGAAATAAAAAATATAGGTTGTTATGATTAGAGATTTATAATCAAATAAAAGGATAAGATCAGGGGATATAAAGAATATACCTACTACCAACCATACTTTAACTTTTTGATGAGGAAACTCTAGAAATTATTTTTTTCAACCTTGCATAATTTTCCTATCTTAACATTTCTTATTGTGCTTTTGATGTATCAGTGCCTGCATTTGTTATTTAGAAGTAATAGCCAAAGCATTGTTGAACATTTTCACTTTCTCATATTTTGTTAGAACTAGTTGGGAATGTTCTCATTCATCCTTGGATTCCATTATATGATGGTTATGATGTTAGTAGGTCTGTCATATTTAATTCTAACAAAAGTAAATTGAATTGTAATATCTCTATGCTTTGCTAGTATTTCATTGAAATAAGATCATGTTAAACACACTAAATGGTTGCAATCATCTTTTTGGCTATAATGACAGGTTATAATGACAACCACATTTTCGTGTGCTTTAAGTGGCTCCACGATTGCATCAGTAAGGAGAGGCACTGAAGCTTCCTTTGGAAAAGGTACGGAAGTGGGTAAGACTCTAAGTACTTGATTGTTTTAAAGGCTCTTGTAAGATCTTTTCAAAAGAAAATTGAAGTTACATTTGTCATGTTCTTGTACTTACTTGGATCTTTGCCATGTTAGAAACTATTACTTTACACTTACTTATTTAGGTGCATTAAACTCCTTAGCACCTAGTGGAAGAGAAAAAACAATTCTTGTAGTAATTATGATTGAAACAAGAGCATCCTAAACGTTGAGATCACAAATAAAAAAATGGGATTGAATGAAACCCTGTGTTGCACGGGTACCCGCACCCGGGGGTGGGGTTCTCGAACCCGTCCCGGGTTCCCGCACCCAAGTACCGGATTCGGGTACGGGTTCTTCCTAGACAAACCCAGAAGAACCGGGTTCTTCAAAAAAAAAATTCGGGTTCTTTTCCTTTGACGGGTTCTTCGGGTTCTTCAGGTCGGGTTCTTCGGGTTCTTCACATGGGTTCTTCGGGTTCTTCATTAAAAGAACTATATTAAAATTTAAAAATTTAATTTTCAAAATAAATTTTTTATTATTGAAATTTAAAAAATAATTTATAACAAAAGTAAAACCCTTAAAAAAACCCTAAATCTTTAGACTTTATGACTTTAACTCTTTAAAGTTTACACAAGCAGAGTAGACTGATAGGACTGATACGATTATTCTTGGCGGCAGAGCACAGTGACATACCAGAAGAAGTTAGAACAAAAACCGTGATACTGATCACTGATTACTGTTTCAGTGATTTCATTTAACTTTTGAGTGTTTTCCATTTGGTTGAGGCTTCAGCCGTCCCCCTTTACCATTTCCGGCGGCAGTGGGCAGCTTCAGCAGCGGTGGGCAGCTTCAGTGGCAGTGGACAGAGTAGGCTGCAGGTATTTACAAGTTTTACTGTTTTCATTTTCAATTTCATTATTGATTATTCCATAAAAACGTTTCACAAGACCCGCGTGTGCTGAAAAACCCGTACAATCACGAGTTCGATTATTCCATAGCTCCATCCAAGCGATTCTCATCTGGCAATTGTTGTCTAGTTTTTCACTTTCAACAATCCCTCAATATAGTAATGCAGGCATGAGTTAATTTTTGCAAACTCAATTCTTCATCTTTTTTCTAGTATAGAATTTTCTCTAAATGACAAACAACTGAGAGAATTGCATGATATCCGAAGCATATGTTATCTGGTTCTATGTTTCGGTGTCAACATCAGGATCAGTATATGTGAGCTCATGTTCTATGATTCCACAGCTTTAGCCAAGCGTCACTCATTCAGCCATTGTTATCCACTATAAATTATAATGAAAGGAAAGTTCGATGCATTTCAAAATTAATGTATGCTTAATCGTTTTTTTATTTTATGATTCTTCTGCCTCTTTGCAGAATGGCCCTGATAAATTATTAAATAGTGGAGGAACCAAAAACCCAGGCCTGTAGACCCGTGTTCTCTGTTTTTTGCCTGAATGATGCACAGGTGTTAGTTGTTCAATGTTAAGATGTCACCAATTGAGTGAGGGTCTGTCCAGATCAAAGTCATTTGGTTTGAGTTTTGACACGTTCAAGACGAAACTGGCCTCCCAATACATTTTGGCCCTTCTCCAATGTGAACCTCTACAAACTGGCCAGTTGCAGTTTGGTTCACGTTGTTCAATTGACTTTGATACAAGCACTTAGCACATCCTTGTACTTCTTTCAGGTTCAAACAAAGACTTCAATCCCACCTAGCAGTATGTGCCATTGTGCTCCAAGAGCCTTATTCTTTGACCAGAAACCAGATGAAAGAGTCGTTTAAAATTGCAATAATGGAAAAGAAAAAAATTTAAAATTACAAACCTTTATTAAACACAAGATAGAGAACACAAAGTTACAAAGTACAAACATATTGGATTTTGTGTTTCTTGTTCATTCTGCAGCTGCAACTACAGGATACGGGCTTGAATCTGAGCAAATGAGATTTCTGGTTATGGAATGGATTCTGACTTGTTTTCCTCTCTCAACCCAATATGTCCTCTCTTGAGACTTGCAATATATAACTTCAACATTATCCCCCTGCTCCCATTGGCAGCCCTTGTGTCTACGCAGTTTGCCATCTTTGCTGTCAGATATCAGTGCACATTGGATCTCCTACCTGATTCAGAGTATGAATATCCCTATCCTGTAGAAGTGTTATAAGTTTATAACTTATAACTATAAGTTATTATAGAATATTTCATTTACTAATGTAGTATGACAATGGACATATATTAATATCATGATTCATGTTAATATGTAAACAATGAACAGTTTTTTGGTGATAAATTTTGAAATTTCAATGTTAATGTTGAATGTTCAATGATGTGCATGTTTAAATGATTATCATTAAAGTTTTCTTGTTTAAAGTTGAAAAAATATACAAATTCAAATTTCATATATATTATTAATTATAAATTTATAAATTTAAAATTTATAAAATATAATTATTAAAATTTAATATTATTATATTACCCGACGAACCCACGCACCCTGTTTCCAAAAATGCCGTCCCCGTCCCCGTCCTCGCACCCACGTTTCCTGGCAACATAGATGAAACCAAAATGCCAAACAAAAAATTTGCACTAAGAAGAGAAAAACAACACTAAAGAAGTGTACTAGTGTTGCATTGTGGAAATTTCTATGAGTTTAAGATCAATTGTGTTAACTCCCAACTTGTACTTGATGATAAAAACCTTAATCCACAAGGGACACCCAGAGAGGGAACGACTAGAAAGCTCAACATAAGTAAGCTATCCTCTACATTATAGGTTTGCTCTCCTTCGGCTCAAGGGGGGTTTCCCTAGTAGGATTACTAAAGCTAAGCAATGAGGCACAAGGGTGATATGAGAGTAGCTTTATTAAAATGATTTTATTTAGGTTTAAAAGGGATTAGAGAAGGTGATGGAAGTGTTACCTCAAAATCTAGCAGCTCTTGTAAAGGGGTAACCCACAAGGAAAAAACTAGAACAAGGAGCAACAATGGAGTGTGGCCCACTATCACCACAACTACTACCTCCTATTTTTTTGTGGACTTTCACCACTAGGGAGGCTTCCCTTTAGATAGGTCACCTAAGGATATATTAAGTACAAGGATCAAGTGACAATAAAGGCTCATAGAGGACAACTCTTTCTAAGGACAAGGCCTAGAAAGTGTAATAGGGCAATTCACATCCTCTAATAAGGCTAATTTAGGGCACAAAAAATTTGGGGCTTGAGAGATAGCAAGCCAAATGGATTAACCTAGAATCAAGAGGCCAAGAAAAAGGTTCGAAACAATGAATATCAACAACCATTGGAATAAGAAGCCTTCAACAAGCTGCAAGTTGAAGCCTGAGGCAAACTAGGGTTTATCTAGAGCAAGATTAACCTAGGGCAAAAAGATTTTGCTTTGAAATAGATGGATTAACCACTAAAAGGGGTTGATTTTGGGGCAACCAACACTCCTCTCAATCTTGAATCCTCCCATTAGCAAACAACTTCAACCGTGGCTATTTTCGTGCCCTAGCCCTAGCTAGCGGCCTGACCTTAAGGAGTCGAAAATGAGATTAGGAGAGAAAATCAGATTTATGGTTGATTTTGAAGGTGATCAACAAAGTGACAAAGCCAGTGCCTAGTCTCTGGTGCAACAAGCCCTCCCTAGCCTCTCATGGTGAGACCATCCTCATGTGGGCTCTAAATCAGCTGCTTGCCCATCAAATGGTGTCAAGGCCAAATTGGGGGTATGCTGGGTCCAATCGTGTCATCCTAAAGAGTCCTCAAATTTGGGACCAAGTCAACCAATATCTTGGGTGCTGGAGGTGCTTTGGGACATGTGTCATCCAATGATGCTGCTAAGAGGCCCAAGAGTCTCAACATTTCACCTATTTGTGCCAATATACTTCTCTGGAAGGCTTAGGTACTTGTGGAGTAGGTTCCCAAACCTGCGCTGTTGAACAACCTGACAAGAGCACATGGATTCTAGTGAAAGCAATTAGTCATTAGAGACCAAGATGAATAATGCATCTAAGTGAACCAAACTTGAATGTTAAGGGTAATTTAGTACTTCAAACAAGGATCCCTTCCTAAAATCAAGACCTTGATCTCATAAAGATGTTTTCTCCGTAGGTAGTGGTGCCTAAGGTTAACCCTATTAGGTGCTTCCAACCCCTAAGGGGAAGTAACATTTCCCTGGACCACCCTTCAATTGATAGGTGTTAGTAAATAATAATGATGGAAACCCATGGCAAATAAGACCAACTGATGGGGGTGTCCATAGCCTGAGTGTATATATGTGAGGAGGAAGCATTCATGGATGCATGACTTACCAGCTTGGCCTGGGTTTTTCCACCCCTCTTTTGCGCCTTTTAGTTCTTCGTGATTTTTCCTTGTATTACTGCTTATAGTTCGAGGGTTAGAGCTTGCTTTGTATGATGTAGCAGTTTTATTACTGCTTTAAGATGAGTCAGTTTATCGCTCATCGGGGTTGGGACATGCAAAGGTTCCTTCCTTTGATGTAATGGAGCATCATGTGCTTAGGAACCATATGAGTGAGGTAGAGCTCATGCTAGGTTTTTGCCCACGTGCTAATCTTTATGTCCTTGGCTATCTCTTGCATTTTGGTTTTTCTTTCGATGATGGCCATATGAGTGAGGTAGAGCTCATGCTAGGCTTTTGCACACGTGCTAATCTTTATGTCCTTGGCCATCTTTTGCATTTTGGTTTTTCTTTCTTTTATTTCTTTGTGCCATGATTTGCTCATTTTGTTTCTGTTAACTGCATCAACCTCCTAGGGAAAAGTTTCTGGGCTTTACCCAGGTATGTGGACATATGAGTGCCAAATCCCAAAGGACCAATGACAAGTTGTACCCAAAGAATGGAGGTTAGATATGGGCTTGTAATGTAAGATGCAATGTGCTAATTATGACATATGGGAAGATGGAATTATGCTATCTCAATCGGGGCTTCCCAATAGTACCCCTCCTATATCCAAAGGGCCTTAAGGGAGGTTGTTAATTTTAGATAACAATGGTATGTTCTATGCTCTAGCAGAATTTACTTCAATGTTCTTTATTAGCCCAATGTCAATTTCCAATTATATTAAGTAGCAATCACATTAACTTAAACACATTGAGTAAATGCAGATAGAACATAAAAACATGTGCAAAAGACAAGGCAAGACAAGAGGACACAAGATGTGGCGGTTGCTAGGGAAAAACCCCAATATGGGGAAACCCTTTGATCAAATCGTATTATTCTTCTTCAATAGTTCAACAGAGAGAGTACAAATATCAAATTAACTTCCCCAAAATAGTCTTGCCAAAATCAATAGTCAACTGCAGCCCTAACCAGAAAGTCAATGCTGGTCAAAGCAGCCCTAAAATGTTCCCAAGCAGCTCGGTCAACAGTAGATCAATTTGGCCTTCCAAGAGAGTCGAAGTCAACCCAAAACAATTCAGTCAAACCAGTCAAAGGAGAGAGAAAACACAACTATAAATTATGTAGTCAAATTTGAAGTCAATGCTGAAGTCAACTATGGTCAAACTGTCCCAAACTCCTCGAAATCTGTGCGAATAAATGTGGCCTTCAAAAATCAGATTTTTGTCCTCAAAAATGAAGTCAACGCTGGTCAAAGGAGCCTTGGTCAACACTGGTCAATGTTGGGCTGTTTTCCAAAAATTCGTCCTCATTTCACAGGTGCAAAGTAGAGAACGCTGCCTCCAAGCTGTATGAACCAATCAAGAGAGGAGAGAGAGATATGTGATGAGATGAGTGATGTCCAAATGAGGAGAGAGGTCACTCCTATTTACACACTTCGTTGAGGGTGAGGAGACACATCTATTGGGCTTTTGAGCCTACATTTGATTGACGCTAACCTTGACAATTTGTGCATGAGAGAGAATAAATTCAAAATTCCATTTCTGCTGGTTGAATGGGATGATCTTTATATCAAAATTGGACATCTCGAAAAGTGGAATCCAATGCAATAAGCATCTCCATCATATGAGTTGTCCTAAGGTGGAATTTGGCCCTAGTTGCCAATTTTAACACTCCCTCTCAACTAGGGAGAATTCCACTTGCCAATCCATCTGTCATCATGCCATCTTGTATCATCCCTGTCATCACTGCCCAACTCTGCTCTGCTATGCTTTGCTCTACTGAACCATGAAGTAATAATGAAGAAGAAGTGATCGAGAGTGAGTCATAAGATCATACCACTCTCCACTGACAAAATTCAGTCTTTGATCCCAGCTCAAGTTGCTGAACACCATGCATCCTAGTCATAGGGAGTACAGCAGTACACGATGCATCCATCGGTAGTGCTATGGTCCCTAACCATCTTTTCCCAACTCATTGGCCAGATGAGAGGTACTTCCCATGAGTCTCGGACTCTATGGGTAGGATGTGTGCTGGGGCATCGATAGGAGAAGGTGAACCACTCATCTTGCTCATATGCCATAGGAGAAGGTGAACCACTCATCCTATGCATATGTCAATCGTAGGGGAAGGTGAACCACTCACCCTACATACATGTGTCTAGGTAGGGGAAGGTGAACCACTCATCCTACACACATGTCAACCATAATGGGGTATCAGAGGGGAAGGTGAACCACTCACCCTGTATCTAGCGCACCACTAGGGGAAGGTGAACCACTCACCCTATGGTTGCTCATACCTCCAAGAAGTACCCCAATCCCCCAAGAGCTCTTAGAGCTCACTGTCCAACTCATATGGGACCCTCATAGGAGGGTCGTTCCATGACTCCAAGTCTCTCTCGAAAGGTTAAGAATTTGACCTTCCCCAAAGGCTTCGTGAGAATGTCTGTGACCTGCTCGTCCGTCCAAATGTGTTGGAGCCTTATAGCTCCTCGTTGTACCATATCTTGGATAAAGTGGTACCTGATATCAATGTGCTTGGAGCGGTCGTGGAACATGGGATTCTCTGATAGGCGAATCCCACTCTGGTTGTCGCAGAAGATCACGGTGGTATCCAGCACATGTTTAAATAGCTCACTGAAGAGCTTCCTCAACCGAACAACTTCATAGCTGGCCATACTCGCAACAATGTATTCGGCCTCGGCGGTGCTTAGTGCAACCGATTTTTGCTTCCTGCTCATCCAAGATATTGAAGCAGACCACAAAGAGAAGCAACAACCAGACGTGCTCTTATGATCCACCACACTGCCAACCCAGTTAGCATCTGAATATCCATGCAGCGTCAAGTTCCCGACAGTGTATCTCAGTCCATAGTGGGTTGTGCCTCAGAGATATCTCAAGAGATTCTTAGCAGCAATCCAATGAATGTGATGAGGCTCGACCATAAATTGACTCAACGTGTTCACAGCGAAGCATATGTCAGGACGGGAGTTGACCAAGAACATCAGGGCCCCCACAAGTTGGTGATACTCGAAAGGGTTCGCTAATCTGGGCCCAACAACGCTTCCACATAGCTTCTTAAAGTTGAGTTCCATTAGAGTAGTCACAGACTTGCAATCCACCATCCCACATCTCTCAAGTAGCTTCACAATGTATTTTCCTTGAGAAAGGAAAATTTGTCTTGGCTTTTGCCAGACCTCCAGCTCTAGGCAGTAGTGCATCAGACCCAGGTCCTTCATCTCGAACTTGGAAGCTAACTCCCTCTTGCATTGATGAATGATTGGGTCATCACTTGTCAGAAAGAGATCATCTAGATAAAGGACCAAAATGAGGGGCTTGTCCTTTTCAACCTTGAAGTATGGGTTCGGGTCAACATCGCTCCTTGTAAATCCCAGCTTCATAAGATAGCTATCAATCCTCTCACACCAAACCCTAGGGGCTTGCTTCAACCCATAGAGGGCCTCCTTCAACCTAGATACATGTGTCTCATGATCTTGAACTTTGAACCCCTCGGGTTGTTCCACATAGACTTCCTCTTTAAATGAGCCATGCAAGAAGGCAGTTTTGACATACATCTGGTGTAGGCTCCATCCTTGCGAAGCGGCAAGGGCTATGATCAAACGGATGATAGTATATTGGGCAACCAATGCAAATATCTCATCATAGTCTACTCCTTCCTTTTGAGAGAAGCTTCAAGCAACAAATTTGGCCTTGAACTTTTCAACACTCCCATAAGCTCCATGTTTGATCTTGTAGAGCCATTTTGAGGTGACCACTAACTTGTCCTTGGGTCTAGGAACCACATCCCAGACATCATTCTTCATGATCGACTCAGATTCCTCGTTCATCGCATCCTTCCAAACTTGGTGTTTCACGACTTCTTCGAATGTGCAAAGCTAAGATTGTACAATGGTACTCATGGTAGTTAAGTACCCTTGGTACCTATTCGGCTCCTTGCTTTCATGAAATGTCCCCCTCTGTGCAATGTGTTTCTCAGCATCTTCAAGAGTATCTTTGAACCACAAAGGGCTTTTTCTTGAAGTAGTGGGCTTACTAGGAGGTGGATCAATGGGATCCATCGGACCTTCAACATCGGGCATCAGTTCATCAGATGGAGGTTCATGTTGCTTTTCTACATCAGCATCATCATTGTCCTTCCTAGGGATAGTAAGCTCTCGGACCTTCCTAAGAGCAGAATCTTCATCAAAAGTGACACTATGACTTAATTTCACTTCCCTTTGACCAGGCACATAGATTCTATATGCCTTTGAAGTTTCACTGTAGCCCACAAATGTTCCTTTCTTCCCAGATGCATCTAGTTTGTTTCTTTTCTCTTTCGGCACATGAAAGTATACGAGACAACCAAAAATTCTAAAATGGAATGGCTTGGGGATCAAGGGAATCATCCAGACCACATGTAAAGGTGCAAGGGGAGCTATAATAAGGGAAGCCCACACCTGGGTATATGAGTGTAGGAGGGAGCAAATCGTGGTATATGAGTTACTTTGACCTTTTTTTTTCCACCCTTTTTCATATGCCTTTTACCTTTGATTGATTTTTCTTCATAATTGCTCAGGGCTCCAAAGGATGGAGAGCATAATGTGTAATATGTAGCAGTGGATACCCCCTTAAGGTGAGGCAGTTCATCACCCACTAGGGGTTGGGACAATCATGGGTTCCTTAATGATGGAGGAGGCTCATCTAGAGCCCATAGGAACTAGGGTGATGGCCATAGATAAGGGGTAGAGCTCATGTTTGGCCTTTGCCCACGTGCTAAATTTGTATGTCTCGACCATCTTTTGCATTTGGTGGTACATTTCTTGTTGAGAGTGGTCAAATTATGCTTTTTATTTTCTTTCTAGTTGCATCAACCTCAGGGGCATCGTTCCAGGTCTGACCCAAGGTGTGGACAAGGGGAGGGGGAGGAGGAGGCTAACCATGTGTGGACCAAGTGGACAAATGCGGACCCGGATGGGAAAAGAGATGAATGGGGCTCAAATGAGTGGAAAGGGAGTAATGTAGGTGGTGTCGGGAAGCGAGACCACTAAACCAAAATCGAGATTTCCCATGTAGTGCCAACCCTAGAGCTAATAGCCAGTAAAGGAGATCCCACAAGACTAGGATACAACGGTAACCATGAAATCAGGCAATGGAGACAAGAATACAAACCTAAACCACTCTTTCTGCTGAATCCCCCCACCAATTCATGCCCAAAAGTGCCCATGATAAGGAAGGAAAACTACTCAAATATACTAATGAAAAGCCATACCTTTGGAGTCGGGAGGCCCACCTTCAAACATACATTCATAACAGATGGGCAAGGAACCACACAACTAGCTCAGGTGGTGAAGAAAATGACACATCGAGCTATCTGGGGGCTGCAAGGGGCTGTTGGCTGCCGACTGAGGATCATCTAGGAGATTTTTTTTTTCCCATATACACTACCCATAGGTAGTGGGCAACAATTCCCATTTCTGCTTTCTATGTAGTTACATTCCCTTATTAGTTATGAATGGCATATTTTCGTTTGTTCTCTATAAAATCATTTGCGATTGTCCGTATTTGAGGATATGGTAGCCTTATGATCTGCTTGCATGAATGTCTAGAAGACTGGAGTGCTTATAACACTAAGATTCAATAGCACTGAGGGAGACTGGGAAATTGGTAATTTTTTTGGTAGAGGATTAGTTGTTCCCATCTCTTTGTGCATTATCCATGGATACTTTTTCATCCTTTGTGTGTTTCCCTCTACAGTTGTAGTTCCATACTTAAGGTGCTTGCATCTTCTGCTAATTGGTTTATCCTATCTTCATTCTATCTTATGCAATTATGTTACACTGCTTCCTTTGGAGCCGTAAGGAAAGGATTGTATTGAAAAGGCATCACCTTACCAATTAAACCAAAGAATTTTCTGTTGAGAAATCTTTAGGGCAATGATTAGAGTGATTTCTCTTTACTTGTTAACTGCTTGTGATGTCTTTTTACTTATTATTATGTGTGTATCATCAAATAACTACCAAAACAAGAAGAACAAGAACATAGATATAGACTGCAAGCCGGGGCCAAAACCTCTCCACTTGAGAGCAAAACCCGCAAATCTCCTCTTCCTTATAGATTCTTCAATTGACAAATTCCAAGACCTTAAGACTAAACCCAATACCCTCCAAGACCAAGACCAACCTCTCCGGATAATGTGCTAACCTTGATCCATTCAAACCCAGTCAAATCTCTTCCACTAGCACTTCTTCGACCTCTAGCTGCAGAATTTCGGCCTCCACTACAGATCTGAAATTTTTGGCCCCCCAACAGTTGCTGCTGCCACACTTGTGAACCTCGATTTGCCTTCTGAGCCTTCCTTTGACCTTCCCTTTTCTTTCTCTGACTTCTGGAGCTTAAGGATGATTCTTGGTGACCTTTGCTTGACCTTCTTGCCTGCTTTTCTCCAAGATCGAACTTGTAGATAGAAACCCTAGAAGTAGATTTGTGCATGAGTTGATTACTAAGATGTAGCAATCTAGTGGAGTTATAGTTAGTGAAACTCAGTTATCTGAGATGTAATTACGAATAGAGTCAATAGGAGTTCAGTTGAGTAGTTGTAACTATTGTTAATTCACTGATCTCTCAATTAACTAGTCAAATTACTATAAATAGCTAGTCATGCATGCAATTCGAATTACCTAGTTGAATTGGAGCAAAAGGCACATTGTAATTATCAATTGTATACTATTGAGTGTATAGGTTTTGCATTGGTGTAGATGAGCAATTCCTCAAGGATTTGCACAAGGAAATAAGTGATTTCCCTATATTTTAGGAGCTATTTTCCTCAGGAATTGTGCAAGGAAATAAGAGGAAGGTCGAGGCATATTTTGGGTAAATGTTGGTCAGAGCAGGTCAGAGAGCAGGAGATCACTATTATGGTGCAGGTTGAGCTTCAAGGATTGAATTTGTCATTGTAATAGATCCATATTCTCATCTAATATATTACAAATAGAGGAGGGGTTTTTCTCAGTTGGGTTACCCAGTAAAAATAGTGTTCATTGTGATTGAATGATTGCATGTGATTCTATTATATGTTTTCTTTTCCACAGGTTAAGTAGAAGAAATTTGTGTCTATATTTTTCATTCTGAATTCATTAGCAACTGCAAATTTTTAGCTATTTCTACATGGTATTGGGGTTATTGAGGACTACATAGAAACTAGGTTCCATATCTTCTCTCAGAATGTTTTTGCATTGCAGAGTTCTTGGAGCAGATTTTCTTTAGCGCAACAACAATGTCTTTCAAACCCAACTCCTTAGCACATGTAGGCTAGAAGTAGAATCACAAACAATGTCTTTCAAACTTGAATCAAACTTGTAGCAGAAACCCTTCAAACTTGTAGCAGAAACCCTACTCCTTAGCACATGTGAGAGAGAAATAGCCCAAACAAAAGTCTCCTTCATCCTCTTCCTTATTTGCTTCCTTATTCTTCCTCCTTCACTAGAATGAGTGATGGATGAATGAATCTCAAGGAGGTTGAGTTTCCTCCTATATATAGGCTCTGCAAGGTGGACATGGCTCTTTCTTTTAGGCTGACTTGCCAGTTGCTAGGCCAACTGGTCTTGGAGGGTATTTTGACTCTTTAAATGACAAAAATAATTTTCTTTACAAGTTACAATGTGCCTGAAGGGGTCTTCAACTTACGACAATGACTCTTTTGACTTCTTGACCTAGGACAAACCTTAGAAGCACTCAATGGGTGCTTGACCTATAAAATAAAAGACCTTGAGCATGAAGCCCATGCTCCAAAAACAATAATAATAATTTTCTTTCATTTTACAATTTACAAGAATCAAAGGTACATTTCATGTTTATGAAGATCGAACCTAGTTACACATTTTTCAACACTCCCACTTAACTAGGGAGGTATTCATAAATGTACATGGACATTCTCAATATGAAGATATCTCATAAGAAGAGTCGAATTGGTAACCCATTTGTTAGCATCATACCAACCAGCTGTGAAAATTCCACCACCAGAATCCCTACTACAACAACTGATGATATCACTCCTATTTCTTTAAACAAATTACTTACAGTTTCCTATGACAAATATCGTAATACATACATTGCAGCTTTCACTTAATTAAATTATATGCAGAAACAAGAGACTGAGCAAGAAAGAAAATACAACACAATTGACATCGTTATTTTTGGACAAATGGCCCTGGAAAAACCCAACGTGGGAAAATCGGTGTAGCAGATTTGAGGGTTTTATTATTATGTAGGAGAAAATCTGAGCATTCTTGGATGCTCAACTAGCAATCCGATATAGAGAGAAATTGGACAAAATTAATGGTGAAATGATTTCACCCTGTCACTGGGAGAATCTGAGTCTGATCATGCTGAATTGGAGCTTCTGCATACCCTCTGCGTAGAACTGTGTCACTCTTACACGGTTCCTGCATCACCCCTGCTGGGTATAACGCTGCTCCTTCTCTGGACCCTCTGCTGTCTGGAAAATCCAAATCTCTGCCTCCTGGCCTCATACCCTAGCTCCCGGCTACTAAAACTCAATTTCCTTAGCATGAATTCGATCTCCAAGCCTGCGTTGCCACTGCGTTAGTTCTGCGTGGCCAATGTCTGCTTCTCTCTGGATGTCATTCTGCCCTCTTTTTTGCCTCATACTCTTTGGCCTAGGAAAACTTCCTTCTTCCAAATACTCACTGTCCCTCTCTGTAAGAAATCTTATCGATCAAACTTTCCTCCTGAGAACAACTCACTTCAGAAATTCGATCTTTTGATCTCTCAGTGCGTTTTCCAAAAGACCCTCAAGCTCCCTTTAATAATCTTCTCGTTGACATTCAACGACCCAGATTAAAAGCTAATCAATGGCTAAGATCATTTTAGCTTGACCTTTGTCTTCTTCTAGAAGTTACACCCACAATTAGATTAATACCCATTAATATTTTTAATTTCCTAAGTTTAGACTTAGGGTCCCATTAAAAAATATTAATTATTTTAATAAAACTGTCTCTGGGTGGAATTTCACAAAACACTTTCTAGGTTCTTTGGAATACATGTGCCCAAGCCTCCTTGCAAAATTTGAGGCTTAAAGCACATCTGATGCTACCCCAAATCAACACCAACATTGTCAGATAGCAAGGCCTTGACTAACAACTCTCTCTCCACAAGATCAGAGCACAATATTGTCGAGACCAACGATTTATAGACACCATTATCATTGTCTCTCAAGGTACATACTCCACCCAAGTGTTCACAGAGTATGACCTTCTTTGGACTATTCTTATCTTGGATAGCCAATCCTCAAAGCATTCGGTCCATGACTACTCTCATCTTGGATGCCCTACCTCATCCTCAGAGAGTATTGGATGCCAGATGCTTACACAATCCTCCATTCTGTCTTCCCAAGTGAAGACAAGAATGTTGTGCTTATCTCTCTCTATCAACTAGGGAGGATACATCAACAAAACCAAGCTTGTCTCTCAAATACACAAGCTTCTTATTA
The DNA here is from genome assembly GCA_000404065.3 of Pinus taeda. NCBI lineage: Eukaryota > Viridiplantae > Streptophyta > Pinopsida > Pinales > Pinaceae > Pinus > Pinus taeda. The sequence goes on along the minus strand of APFE031509081.1, from coordinate 9,710 downwards.
GGAGAGATTTTGTCAATGTCAGCTACTTGCTTATCGGTGGAGATATATTGTAGCTGCGAGACACCATCTTGTACTAGATTCTGAATGTAGTGATACGTGTTGTTAATATGCTTTATCTTTCCATGAAACACTGTGTCTTCAGATAATCGTATACAATTGGTGTTATCATAATGTATCACTGTAGGGTCCATTGGTCTTTCGAATAGGTCAGATAGCAGCTTCATCAACCAGAACGCTTCTCTGCTTACTTCACAGGGTACAATATGCTCTGCCTCAACACTACTTAAAGCATCTATATCTTGCTTTGGGATCATCCATGAGATCATGGAGGATCCCAAACTGAAACATCCTCCTATAGTGCTCCTTCCATCTTATTCACTGCCTCCCCAGTCGGAATCTGTATATCCAATCAGGTGGACATCATTCCTCATATCATACTTCAGGCAGTAGTGGATGGTTCCTCGCAGATATCTCAAAATATGTTTTGCTGTTGTCCAATGATCATGCTTTAGCTACACTTGGAATTGATTGAGAACATTTACTGCAAAGCATATGTCGAGTCGAGTATTCACCAAGTACATAAGTGAGCCAATCAATTGTCTACACTTAAAAGGATCCACAGGGCTCGATTTAGAACTCCTTAGTCTTTTCAAATTTGTGATCATCGGGGTTGCCATTAGTTTGCAACCCATCATGTCAAACCTCTTCAACATCTTGATCACATACTTTCCTTGAACTAGATAGATTTCATCAGGTCCTTGCCAGACTTCTAGTCCCAAATAGTAATGCATCAAACCTAGATCCTTCAATTCGACCTTCTACACCTGTCAAGAGAGGATCATCCACATACAGAAGAATGATTACCGGTTCACCCTTCACAACCTTAATATAAAGGTTCGGATCAACAAAACTCTTTGTGAAGCCTAATCTTTGAAGGTATGCATCCATCCTAGCATACCATGCCCTTAGTGCTTGCTTGAGGCCATATAATGCCTTCTTCAATCTGCAAACATATGCCTTTCTGTCTTTAACTTCAAATCCCAGGGGTTGTTCTATATAGACTTCCTCATCAATTGTGCCATTCAAAAATGCAGTCTTGACATCCATTTGATGGATGCTCCATCCCATCGATGCTGCCAAAGAGACCAACGAATGTATAGTTCTATACCTTGCCGTCGGAGCAAATGTCTCTTCATAGTCGATGCCTTCTAGTTGAGAGAAACCCCTAGCCACAAATCTTGTCTTATACTTGTCAATACTTCCGTCTACTGCATGTTTGATCTTATAGATCCATTTGGAAGTTACCACAGATTTGTCTTTAGGCCTAGGCACGATCTCCCAAACTCCATTGTTCATTATAGATTGATATTCTTCATTCATGGCATCCTTTCATTCTTGATGATTGTCAACTTTTTCAAAAGTGGATGACTCTGCTTCTATTAATTTTGTCATGTAGGCTGCATGCCTAGAATATCGTTTCGGCTTCTTGCTTTCCCTGAATGTGCCTTAAGCTGCTCCATGACCCTCTGCATCAAGTAGTGTAGAATTCAAGCAGTTAGGTCTCTTTCTTGATTTGGGGATGGCCACAGGTTGAATAGGTTCATTGGGACCTTCATCTTCATGATTAGATTCTTCTTCTTTCGTGGTGATTTCTTCTTCAAATACTGGAAGTTAACTTCTTCATCATCAGAGTCCATAGGAAGTTCCTTAGATTTCTTTAATAATGTGATGTTTTCGTCAAATATAACATCTCGACTTACTTCTATATGGTGTCCTTCCTTTATGTAGATCCTATAGGCCTTAGAGGAGTTATTGAAGCCAGCAAATGTTCCTCCCATGCCTAAAGGGTCCAACTTCTCTTTTTTGTCCTTCGGTGTATGAATATATACAGGACAACCAGAGATTCAGAGATGATCCACAGTTGGTTTCTTTTCAGAGAATATTTCTTCGAGAGTTTTGTTATCTAGTGACTTGTGTGGACTTCGATTTTGAATATATACAACTGTCTTAGTTGCTTCTCCCCACAAAAATTTCCGTAGATCTTGATCATGCAACATTGCTTTGACACTTTCTTCAATGGATCGGTACTTTCTCTTTGCAACTCCATTTTGTTCTTAATTATATGGGGCTATCAACTCCATCTTAATCCCAAACTCCTTACATAAGGCTTTGATTTCCTTGGATGTATACTCTCCTCCATTATCGGACCTTAGTATCTTGATTCTACTTTTTGTAAGGTTGTCTACTTCAACTTTGAATTCTTGAAATTTGGTAAATACTTCATCCTTGGATTTCATTAAGTAAACCCAAGTTTTTCTTGAATGATCATCTATAAATGTGACATAATATAGATGACCTCCAAGTGATTTTGGAGTCATAGGACCACAAACATTGGAATGAATAAGATCTAATATTTCTTTTGACCCATTAGATCTCTTCCAAATGGTCTCTAGGTGTTCTTACCCATTGCACATCCTTTGCATACTTTGTGATCTTCTTTCAATTCAGGGATTCCATCTACTATAGAACTTAGAGTTGGAAGGATTTTGAAATCGAGATGACCAAATCTTCTATGCCAGAGTTCACATGGGCTGATTTCACTGTGAACCAAAGCTCGTGCAAGAGGAGATATCAACCTGTAAAGTCTTCCTTCACGAATACCAATTACTCTAACATTCTCTATGCTTGAGTTCTTACTCCATGCTACAACTTTTCCATCAACGAAAGCTACTCTATCACCCTTATCTTCTAGACTTGAAATAGAAAGTAAGTTCTTATGCAAACCTGGATCAAATATGATGTTGTTGAGATGAATGTTGCTTCCATTTTCCAGCTCTATAAAAGTTGATCCAATTCCTCTTATAGGATAGCTCTTATTATCTCCAAGTTCCACTGTGTAAGAAAATTTCCCCTTTGATAATGTCTTCAGTTGTTTGTGATGACCAGTCATGTGTCTAGATGCACCACTATCGATTACCCAAATGCTCTTGTCTTGGAATGTGCCATTGATTGCTGAGAAGATACCTTCATCCCTTGTCTTGATTACTTCCTTCTTTGTAGTAAATGGAAGATTCCATGCTTCCTTGATGCCTTTCTTGAGATGACTTGCTACTTTTGAACACTTCTTGAGAAACTTCTTCAATGTAGTGGAGATTTTCATAATGCCCTTAGCCAACCTTAGCTTTGATCCCATGTTGAGAAATCTATAGGGCAATGATTAGAGTGATTTCTATTTACTTGATAATTCCTTGTGATGTCTTTTTACTTATTAGCTTTGTTACTTATCATTATGTGTGTGTATCATCAAACAACTACAAAAAAAAGAAGAACAAGAACACAAAATATAGGCTGCAAGCCATGGCCAAAACCTCTCCACTTGAGAGGAATACCTGCAAATCTCTTCTCTTCCTTATAGATTCTTCAATTGACAAATTCCAAGACCTTAAGACTGAACCCAATACCCTCCAAGACCAAGACCAAGACCAACCTCTCCGGATGATGTGTTAACCTTGATCCAGTGAAACCCAGTGAAACCCAGTCAAATCGCTTCTAGTAGCACTTCTTCGACCTCTAGTTGCAGAATTTCGGCCTCCATTGCAGATCTGAAATTTTCGCCCCCCCAGCAGTTGCTGTGATCTAGATTTAAACAGGAATGCAACAAATTACAGAGATAACCATAAACACAGATATGTAGCGGAAATAATACTTCATTTCATTAATGTAAAACACTGACATATGCTTACAAACAGTGATGGAAATAAACCAGCTAGGGCGATGGTAGCTTATCTCTGAGAAGAGATGTGGCAGCTACATGCCTCTGAACTGTCTTACAATGAGACTCGAAGGCCTATTTATTGTTGAGAAATAATGGAAAACCCTAAACATCCAAAAACCTAAGCCTAAAAGATGAAACGCCAAACTGTGGGCCCCGTTTGGGTAAATTGGTACATCAACTTCCCGGGGTCGTAACTTTGGGATATGATCTTCGTTTGATGTGCACAATATCTCGTTAGAAAGATCTATCCGAGAACTACAACTTTGGGAAGAGACCCTGAGCCATGTTGCTCCCAGTTTTCCCAAAAAATGTCGTTTAGGGCCTCAAAATGGCTCCGGAAGTTCAGGACCCGAAAAACTGCTAAAAATAGTAAGTTGTGCTACAATTACGGAAATTGAAAATGCTGAGAGAAACAATGGTGGGGGTCCAAGTGGACTTGGTAGGTGGCCACCAATGTCCACCTGGATCATTCCTCCCCCCTTAGGAAGCAATGGTCCCCATTGCATTGAGTTCCTCCATGAGATGAGGAAATTTCTATCGAACTTGGTCCCTGGTGAGCCACTTGCCCTGGTGAAGGAGTTGGCCTGCTTTGACAAATCGATACAGCTGGATATTCTGTTGGTGAGTGTTCTTGATCTGTGTGTCCATGATCCGATCAGTTGCAGCTTGTTCCGTGCAATCTGGATTTAATTCTGTGGGTGTGAGTTGTTCTGCAATGTCGAATGTGTCTAGTAATGGTGGAAAGTATGGCTGAAGGCGGTCCACATTGAACACTGGGTGCAGGCCAAGGAATGGGGAAATGCCGAGCTCAAATGCATTGCCTCCCACAGCCTTAGTAATGGTGTAAGGACCATATCGGAGTGGTCTCGGTTTCCGATAGGCTCCAGTAAGGCATTCCTTTTGCAAATGCAACCATACTTTGTCGCCCACCTGAAACTTGTGTGGCACCCGATGTTGATCATGTCGCTTCTTGTACTTGGCATTTGATTTCTCTAGAATGTCATGGACCTGCTAGCAAATATGTTGGATGTGCTCAATGAAGCTGGTTGCCTTGTCTGTTTCGGACTGGGCATGAGCCGAATCTGTGTGAGTAGCTGCAAGTGGCATGGCCACATCAATGGGGCATATGACTGAAATCCCAAGCCCACATGAAAAGGGCTGTGGCCAGTCGAGCTGTGAAGAGCTTGGTTGTAGCTGTGCTGAACATAGGGGAGGCTCTTGTCCCATGTGCGTGGATGCTTTGAGTTGTACATGCGCAGAATGTGTACAATCATCTTGTTGACAACCTCTTGTCTGGCCATCAGTTTGAGGATGGAAGGCTATGGACTTAGTGAGTTTGGTGTCCAGCATTGACTAGACACTGGAC
>APFE031509078.1:4291-24992 GCA_000404065.3 Pinus taeda | reverse complement strand
AAAATTTGAGAGAGAGAGAGAGAGAGAGAGAGAGAGAGAGAGAGAGAGGGGGGGGGGCCTTGGTTTGCGTGCATGCCTTGAGAAACCTCTTTTTCCCTACAAAACACAAAACACAAAACCCAACACGGACATGCAAAGAAAAACGAACCTTATGGCTTGAAGTTAGCTTTACCCAAAAAACTAAATATTTAAAAAAAATTAGTTTTAGCCGAAAAACTAAATATTTTTCTCAATGTTTCTGAATTTCCGAGATCACACTAAGGTGCAGGGAAAAGAGCATACGCATGAGAAAAAAAATCCTTCCTTTCTGTTTCTGATTTGCCCAGATCGGACAGAGTCGCAGGGCAAAGAGCATACGTAGAAATGAAAGGTATAGATCCGGTTAAAGAAAAACTAAATAAACCGAAACCGAAATAAGCAGAGAGAAAATAACAGTAAACTGCAAATAAAGACTGTATACCTCCAGATCTTAAAAATGACGCAGATAGGGCTACCGGAAACCTTTTCGCGTGAAACGGAAGGGGTTCCTCACTGGAACAGATGCTCCGAACACAACAGAGCAGTCCTCTCGGCCCGAAAGCAGTCAGAAACAGTAGATCTAGGAAACGACAGCCGCATGCAGTTCTACCGGCTTCAGATTTTGATCACCAACGGACGCGACCCCTCAATAGCTCTGAATACCATGTAGGAATAATTACAGGGGTAAGTTCCATTCAGACAGAAACACCAAACAAGGGGAACACGCTCCACAAATAGATCACAGATCAATACACAGTATTTTTGAGTGTGTTAAAACCTCAGAGAGGAAACAGTCCACGCCTGCCGCCAACGGTGGTTACTACAAGGCTAATTTGATTTAGTAAAAAAGAATGAAAATTTACATAAAGCTTCTCTCATGCACGGTTAAACCTACAAATGCCCCTCCATGCGCTTTAAATAGAATTCATGGCCCAATCGGGTGTCAAGCCACGGATCAAGTGTCGGTAATACCGAGGAGAGAATGAACCGTCGGATCACTACATATCGTGACCGTCGGATTGTAAGTTACAAAATGTACAACGGTAAAGAAACACACTTTACCTAACTCTATACCTAACTCTATACTAGACCAAGTTGAACTTAACTATTCCTATGTGTCGGAATATTCTAACAGAAACACAAGGTTTTTTCATAAATCTACCATGGAACATAAGGCACATAATTAGATTACAAAACTATTGATCCTCAAGGGAAATATCTGAGCATGCACAACGATATAGATTCCATTCTGGTACGACATTTTGAAAACATTGTAGAGGAACCTATCTTATACAGATCTCTATTCATTAAAAGCTTCACTCAACTCATTCCAAAATTGGTAACCAAGGAAGACAATTACAATCTCAATAGGCCAATGGCGAAAGAGTAGGTCAATGACGTAATCAAAGAGATGCATAACGGGAAATCTCCAGGCCTGGATTGTTTAGATGTAGACTTCTTCAAAACATGTTGGGAAATCGTCAAACATGATATCCTTGATGTGGTGGAGGATTTTTGAAATTCAAAAACAGTTCTAAAAGTGATAAATGCTTCCTTCATAGCCCTAATCCCTAAGCAGGAGAAAGCCATGACACTAGATAGATTCAGGCCCATATCTCTACGCAATGTGGTGTACAAAATCATTTCTAAAGTAATTTCCAATATACTCAAGCCCCTTCTTCCAACACTTGTGTCTGAGGAGCAAACACGATATGTGGAGGGAAGGAAAATTCTCAATGACATCATTCAAGCTCACAGAGTGGTGCACTCTTTCAAGAATAATAAGAAAGCAGGTATGATCATTCAACTTGACCTCGCGAAAGCTTATGATAAGCTAAGCTCGTCATACATCAGGGATGTACTAAAATCGTATAACTTCGACCATAATTGGATAAGATGGGTTATGGCTTTGGTTACCTCTACTAGCTTTTCTATCCTTCTTAATAGCTCTCCATCTAGGACCTTTGGCCTTCGAGAGGTCTCAAGAAAGAAGATCCACACTCCGCCTTCCACTTTATCCTTATGATGGAAGGATTAAGCGAAGCGATCAATGCAGCCAAAGCAGAAGGAAGAATCCAGGGTCTCAAGCTAACCCAGAATGGAGACACTTTAACTCATCAACAATTTGTGGATGATATCATGCTGCAGGACACACCCACGGTCAAGGAAGCCAAATCTTTCAAACAAATTATGCATGATTTTTCCATGGCTGCTAGCACAGAGGTAAGCCTCACAAAATAAGAAGTTTTCTTTTTTAACACTAATATTGCTATTCAGAGAAATATCTCTAGAATTCTTGGCTTTCAAAGAGATCATCTTCCCTCCAAATACTTGGGAATACCTCTCACTGACAAACCCCTAAGTAAGGAAGTTTGGGAGCGAGTGACTAATAAACTAAAGGACAAAGTCAGTAGATGGACAAACAGATCTTTGAATTTAGCAGGCAAGCTAGTTCTCACAAAGGCTATCCTGCAAACCGTTCCAATTTAAATGTTTTCAGCTCTTCCTATTCCAAAATGAGTTTTACAACAAATCATGAACATCGAAAGAGATTTTCTTTGGGGTAAAGGGGTGGAAAAAAAGAAATGGGCTCTAGTAGCATGGGACAAGCTATGCAAAGCCAAAACTCATGGGGGTTTTGGTCTCCATGACTCGAAAGCTCTAAGAAACGTTTTAGGAATAAATTTGGTGGAGATGGCTGAAGGAAATGAGAAACCCATGGGCCAAGCTTTGGAAACATAAGTATGCAAAGGGATGGCAAGAAAAGGACCACATTCAAATGACATGACACATCAAGGGCTCCCATATTTGGAACAATGCATGGGAGAATAGAGCCTTGGTTCAGAAACATAGTTTCTGGGAGATTAAAAATGGGAACCTAGCTTGGTTTTGAGAGGACAACTAGAAGAAGGAACCTAACCTCTGCAGAGAAGGACTCGACATTCTCAAAGAAGATAGTATCAACAAAGGGCTACAAAAGGTAAGTGACTATTAGAATCAAACAAGGGACAATGGTAAATGGAGAACTTGGAAGGTACTAGTTTACGGTGAAGAGACCCCTTCAAAGTCCCTGATTGATGCTCTTGCAATGATCCTGGAAAAGAGAAAAATTTTAATCTCAACATCAACCGACCAACTAAGATGGGGAAGAAACAATGAGGGCAACTTCAACCTCAAAGAGGCCAAAAAAATTTCCACTGGATTTAACTTTCCAAGTCCTAACAAAATTTGGAAGGACCTACAGCAGAACCCTCATTGGATGAAAATCAAACTATTCATGTGGCTGGTACATCACAAAAAATTCTAACTTGGGAAAAGCTTAGAAACAAAGGATTTGTAGGACCATCTAGATGCCAGTTATGTGGTCTTCACGAAGAAATGATGGATCACCTTCTCGCACTTTCACCTCAACATTATGGAACTGGGTTGCCTCAATCTTCAGGCAAACTAACAGGGATGAAAATGACATCACTAAAAATTTAAAGAATTAGAGGAGAAACTTATCAGAAAATGAGACAGTCAACATAGTCTGGAATTTGATTCCAGGCTTTTTGATTTGTGATGTTTGGAAAAAATGTAACAATAGAATTTTCAAGGATAGATATGGCACAACCCAAAGCATCATAGCTCAGATCTTAAGACAACTCAAAGAAACTGTAAATACCCTTATGCAGCAACCTCCTGAGAATCCTCCTTCTCACCAAGATGCTTGCATTCTTTTGCTTTTAGGCCTCTAGAAGCTTGTCGCTCAGGGCACAAATAGGACTCCTATACACACTAAAATGGGGAAGGCTTTCTGGAAACTACCCCCTATCTTTTCGAAATTCAATATAGATGGAGCCTCAAAAGGAAACCCAAGGGCTGCTGGTTACAGAGGAGTTATAAGAGATGACAAGGGAAATATAAAGGTTATCTCTCACAGCCATTTAGGGAATGCCACCAACAATATGGCAGAGCTAATGGCCATAGAGAATTTCTTAGAAATATTGATGGATCTCAACATGCATAACACAATCATTGAGGTAGACTCTAAATTAACAATTAATTCCATCAGAAAACTAGTTAATGGCTTGGCACCAGAAAAAATTTCAAACCACTAGATACTTTTGCAGGTCTATTATTGTATTCAATCACATATAAGAATCTTGAGAACCCTTAGTTTTTCTCATGTACGCAAAAATGCCAACAAATCAGTGAATCAGTTGGCAAATGAGGGGGTGCTTTGTAATAAAGATAACAATAAATGTAAATGGGAGTTGGCACCCACAGGGAAATTGTGTGAGGACTGCCACACTTTGGCAAGTGAAAATAGTGAACTTTATCATAGAATTAAGGAGAAGTAGCATTTCAGAAATTAAGATGTTGAAGGACGATGGTTCAACTAGTAGAAGACCTCTGACCCGGTGTGATTGGGCCTCGCAGAGGAAAGGTTGGACACGGAGAGAGAGTGGGCTGCTTTTTCGAGGTAAACAAAGTTTTAGTGGTTTAGTGGTTTTCGGGAGGCCCTAAACCCCTAAGTGGTATTTTAAGGTTTTCCCCTAATGCCGCTCATCATTCAACATGTGGCTGTAGGAAGGTGAGAGAAAACCAACCATATTGAGTGGGTTTTCCTCGTGCTTCTTTTCTGCCCAATATTCTTGTCAATTATCGAATCTTGCTTGTGATGATCTATGGCTATGATTCATCGATCTAGTTGGAAATGTTAATCGTTGAGCTATTCACGAACATGGATGTGTCTCATCCGCTTCATATGAGTTTTGGGTGGTGAAATAGCTTGAGAGTTATCTTCCTCGGTGGACCTGATTTGACTCTAGAGACGGTTTTGAATTTTTTTCAGGTCCATTGTGTTAGATATAAGGTGGGCCATTTGAGCTCTTTCTTTCACTCGTCTTTGATGCTCTGGATCGGTTTCTTAAGTTTGGGGGGGTTGAGGTTTGTAACAAATATTTGTAACCTTTTAGTCAATGAATGAGAAGAAAACAATCTTGCTTTAATGAAAAAATAATAATATGAATTAATTATATAATATTAAATAATAATAAATAATTAAGTAATAATAATTAAATAATTAAGTAATTAAATAATAATGAAATTAATTAGAAATAAATAATTAATTAATTACTACTATTATTTTATTAGAAAATATAATATTGTATTGTATAATATATATTATTTAATGTTATTAATAATAATATTTAATATTAATAATATGTTATTTGATAATAATTTATTATTTGCCTCTTAAATTGGATGCTTATGTAATTTATGATATAATGCCCAGATTTTCTAGAAAAATCACATAGAGAACAAAGGGTCAATGTGTTTCAAACCCAAATCTAGGTTGATCATCAGGACCAACCTTCAACCTTATTCGTTCAAAAAGACGAATTTTGATTGCAACACCCCTCCCATGTAGGGATAAAATCTCAGAGTGGATGCTTCTCTCATTCACTATATAATGTCCAGATCTTCTAGAAAAATCACATAGAGAACAGAGGGTCGACGTGTTTCAAACCCAAATCTAGGTTCCTCACCAGGACTAGGACTTCAATCTTATTCGTTCAAAATGATGAATTTTGATTGCAACATCCCTCCCATGTAGGGATATAATCTCAAACTGGATGCTTATGTGATTCATGATATAATGCCCAGATCTTACGAAAAAATCACATAGAGAACAAAGGGTCAATGCGTTTCGAACCCAAATCTATGTTCATCATTAGGACCAGGAATTCAACCTTATTCATTGAAAAATATGAATTTTGATTGCAACATCCCTCCCGTGTAGGAATACAATCTTAGATTGGATGCTTCTATGATTCATGATATAATGCCCAGATCTTCTGGAAAAATCACATGGAGAACAAAGGGTCGATGCCTTTCGAACCCAAATCTAGGTTCATCATCAGGACCAAGGCTTCAACCTTATTTGTTCAAAAATACAAATTTTGATTACAACATCCCACCCATGTAGGAATAAAATATCTAATTGAGTGCTTCTGCGATTCATGATATATTGCCCAAATCTTCTGGAAAAATCACATAGAGAACAAAGGGTCGACGCGTTTCGAAACCAAATCTAGGTTCATCAATTAATTAATTAGTTAACTAATTATTATTATTATTTATCAAAAATATAAAAAATATTATTTATGTTTTAATTAATATAAACTATATTAATTTATATATTTATATTATTATTATCAATTAACTATAGGGAAGGGATTGATATTATAAACCAAAGAGAATAATATTAGAAAGAAGGGATTAATATTATAATCATAAGACAAATATTATAAACTCTAAAATAATATTGGCTGACCATGGTTTCACTAGTCCAAAATGAACAGTTAGTTACTAAAAAACAACTAAAATTTGCACATAAACGACCATTTTTCAGTCGGTGACCAATAATAGATAATTTACAATATCTTATAATGTGGCCAACTTTTAGTCATTTTTAGCTTAGTCATAAATTTGGTCATTAATTTTTCATTGGTTTAGTCATTAATTGTCGCAATTAATGACCAAATATACAACAAAATATATTACTATATGAATCTTCAAGAAAACAAATTAATGACCAAACAAATATGACAAAAATGTTGGTCGTGTTATAAGATACTGTAAATTAGCTACTAATAGTCATATATATGCAAATTTTAGTTATCGTTTGAAACCAATTAATGACCAAAGAAATGTGACTGAATTTTAGTTGTGTTAAAAGATATTGTAAATTAGCTACTAATAGTCATATATATGCAAAATTTAGTCGTCATTTTAATAAAAAAATTATCATTTGCAGTAGTCATTTATCTTTTTTTGGTATTTTCAAATTCATTATATAAACGACTGATTTAGTAGTTTCTATTTATTTTATTTAATTTCATTCATAATCATTATAAATGGTTAATTTAGTCATATATTCATTTTATTCGTGTTCATCATTAATTAATATAAACTACTAATTTAGTAGTTTTAGATTGAATTTTTGTGTTCATTATTAACCAACATAAATTAATTAGTATGATTTTGCAACTAATTTTTAAAATATGTCATACAATGTACATGTTCATCTAATATGATGACAGAAAGTTACATATGTTAATTACAAGACTAAATAATATCAAGTGCAAATAAAAAAAATTCAACCATATAAATTTTATTATATAAAATATCAAGTATTACAATATGAGTTTCCAACTTAATATCAGTTGGACTACAATTTAGACATGAAATATTGTTTCATCATTTCAAAACATTATCATTGTGTTGCCAAAGCATTGCAAGTGAATTCACCAACTTTGAAGACTTGACCATCAATCTCTATGGGTGTGTCTTATGCAATATATTGGATCTAAGGGTATCACTAGACATATTCTCTTATATCTCTCATTTTGCATTTGTCACTCTAGAGTTATTGTTCTCCTCTTTCTTCAATTTCTTCTTCTTACCATAAATATTGAGTTCGTCTCCTGAAAATGAAAAAAGACACAATGTAGAGTATAAGACATGAAAGATGATGAATACTTGAATATAAAATAAATTAAACTATAAAATATTTATATGACATATACCTCAACATTTGATAGTGGCCACTATGTGGGTAGATGACCTGTATAAGCAAAGAAAATAAAATGTCACCATATAAAATAAAACCTTAGGAACTTAGTATTCAACCTTCAATAAAACCTTAGGCACAATCATACCAACTAAGTTACATGTTCAAAAATAAAGCAATAGATAACTGGTGAAAACAAATGGAAAAAAAAAACATCAGCGTAAAAGATATCCTTATTGCTTGTTCTAAAAGAGACATGTTCCTTAGATTTGGATATTCTTTTGCCCACAACAAAAGTTCCTTGCTATTATGGCCTATGTTTTTAGGATCATGAGATTGATCCAACATCATATTGGATTGTGGAGACAAAATGATTCAACTTTCCAAGATGACTACCTCATTTGGTTGAATCAAGGTGCTAGTTGTGAGTAGTGTCAAAACCTTAGGGAAGCAGAACACTAAGGCCTAAGAAAATATATCACCACTTGCCCATTGAAAGATACTTTAAATTAGTTATTAATAGTCATATATGTGAAAATTTTAGTCATCATTTGAAACCAATTAATGATTGAAGAAATATGATTAAATTTTAATTGTGTTATAAGATATTGTAAATTAGCTACTAATAGTTATATATATGCAAAATTTAGTCATCATTTAATAAACAAATTATCATTTGTAGCAGAGATTATCTCTTTTTGGTATTTTCATATTCATTATATAAACGACTGATTTAATAGTTTCTATTCATTTTATTTAATTTCATTCATAATCATTATAAATGGCTAATTTAATCATATATTCATTTTATTCATGTTCATCATTAATTAATATAAACTATTAATTTAGTAGCTTTAAATTGGCTTCATGTGTTGATTATTAATCAATATAAATTAATTAGTATGATTTTGAGACTAAATTTAAAAAAATGCCATACAATGTGTATGTTTATCTAATATGATGACACAAAGTTACATATGTTAATTACAAGACTAAATTTCAATCCCACAATGGCCTCTGGGAGTACATTAGCAAGGCATTCTAGAATCCCTTCACATTAGGAAGGCATTCTTAGGCACTAAAACAAAAAATCCTTCCATTGCATCATTTTCACATTTTCTTTATATTCTTTAATTAAGAACATAACTTTCAGAAGAAAAAAAAAAAAAAAATAAAAATAAAAGAATCATTGAAAAAGGTCTTAAAATCGAAACAAATGCTCAAGTGATTATCATATCAATTAAATAGAAAGGAAATCTTCAATATACTTTTAAATTTTGGAATATATTGAAGAATATGAAGCTTTATCATCCCTTTCTCCTAATCAAATTGTAATTTGTGGGTTCCAATCAAGTAATCAATTTCCCTCCAAGATAGTTAAGGGATCACTTTGGAGAAGGACTTCTAGGAGCATTGCGACAATAGAAATGGAATTAACTAGTAGGAAAATGAAGCACTTTATTGGGTGCTCCAAAATATTTGAATGCAATTGAAAATGATTTGATACTCCCTCTCCACATTTTAAAACAGAAACCATTCAGCTGCATCTCATATATTTTCCACCTTGATGTAATATGTAATTCTTTGAGAAAGAATAGAGCGTTCATAAATATTATTATGAAAGTGGACTCTTCGTAATCCTAATGTGTTGGGCTCTAACAAATAAACAATTTCATGTAGTGAATAAATCTTACATGGTAGATTTCAGTGATTAAAATGACAACTTTATTCTTAATCTCATGACAACAAAAATAAATTCAACCCTAACTAGTTAGGATCTAACAAATCAAGAATTTCATGTAGTAAAGTAAACTTACATGGTAGATTGCAATTATTTACAATGACAACTTTATTCTTGATATTATTACAACATAGATAAATTCAAGAGTATATACATATTTCCTTACCTAAGGCAAACTTTGAACACATTCCAAGGATTTCATAGAAATATAATGATATGATTTACCTGTTGGACATGAGAAAGACATCTACATCTAGCACCCGTCACTGGACAATAGTGTTATTAAGACACCATCTCATGGAATTAGAATGATGTGGATAAATAACGTTATAGATATACCTTGCAAGACCTATTCAACACTACCTTGAAGCTTCAAATTCATCAATTGATTTACTTTAGTAGAAAATTCTAGTGGGATTTCATTAAATACAACCTGACAAAAGTCATTTATGATAGTTTTTATTGACTTCTCTGGATCTATCCCCTTATGGAAATAGAATAACTGATGTTCCCCAATTTTTGAGGTACTTGCTTCATGTTCAATGTGGGTTATTGGGTTATTCACATGGAAAAGGTTGCAAATATTAGATGTATAATGGAAACAAGCAAGCAATTCAAGATTGCTCCTAAAGTCTCTTGGGTGAATTATAAAACACCATCTACTTAAAACATGATATATGGTAGTAACAAAAACCTACCCAAGATCCCACATAAGAATTCAAAATGTTGCAAATAGGAGATGCCTTAAACAATATCAACTATTTAATTGCATAAGCACACTAAAATAGACAAATCTTTAAAATGTTTAAAAGTGTGGAAAAAATGGAGTTGGAATATTATAGTTATGTTAGCGTAGATATAGCTATGTAAAATGTAAATTCTATCTAAAAAACGTGAATGTAACTTCTATAACTACATGAAATATAACTTCCATATAAAAAATGGAGTTGGAATATTATAGTTACGTCAGGGTAGATATAGCTACTGAAATGTAACTTCTATATAACATTCTAAATATCCCTTTTCAGTCATTTAAGAGACTAACATTTTTTTTTATCTTCGGTTAATAACTTAATACTCCACCAAAAATAATATTGAATTGGTTCTTCACCAACCAGTGTGAAAATGCTTACTCATTCCCCTGTCATATTTCTGATATTTTATTTGTGTGTGGATTTAAGCTAGTGTGATGTAACTTCTACATATTTGACAATTTAAATGTAAAAAATTACATTTAAAATATGCACAATAAGATACAATATGCATGAGTTATAAGTAATGTGATGTTTACATGTTATATGAAGAATTTTTTTTTCTCATCTCATTAACTCTTATGTTATAGTTGGTGATGGATATAACCTTTAAAATTATGAGCCATCCTCATCATATCTTATATTTAATGATGGATATAGATTTTAAAAGCATCAACCATAGTTTGTTATTTTATGTACAATCGACTTAAATGGAAGTGCTCATAATATTATTAAATATTATCTTGTACAACTGGATATAAAATGATGTGGGGTGGTGTTTCTAGTGATTTTTAGAATTGCTTTAATTACCTAAATTTATCCTATTTAAAATAAACATGGGTGGTGTTTCTAATGATTTTCATACTTTTTTTCATTACCTAAATTTTTCCTATTTAAAGTAAATAGTTTCACTGACCATCTTATCTTCAAGTCAATAACTTTGCTTGAGGGCATCTTCATGACATCCACCATCTCTAAAAATGATGAAATATTAGTAGTATCTAGCACTAAATATACAATGTTGGCATAGAATCATTTATTGTGTTTTTTACATTGTGTCACAAATTTATTGATATTTCATGATCCTTGGTTTCGATTTCCATGCTAAGACTGGATACATCATGCTTGCTAGGATTTTTAGTTGTGCACACATCATATTGCTCACTTCTAATTGTATAAAATATAGACAATAAGCACAATGACATGTAGCGACATGTCATTGTCTATTTTACTCAATGATGTGCTTGATTTTTTATCCCATTCCAATCCTACCACAATGAAATTAAGAGAGACAAGGACACAAGAATGAATATCAATAAATGAAATTAGAGGCTTTAGAATGGAACTCAAATTGTACTTGAATGTAATGATAAGTATTTGTAGCTTCTTGGTCACAGATGAGCATCGAGTCACACTGCGAAAATTTCCTTGCATTATGAGAATTTGGTTGCACCTGCACTAATCCTCTGTAGTAGTTCCTTGACTTGCCTATAAATATAATTTTAGAAACAATCCTACTCTGTAATTCTTCCCTATATGGCTCATCCTTTTCCACCCTTATTGATAGTTATTTTTCAAGGAAACTGAATAGAACTCCCCAATTGCATCATCACCTTTCAAAACAATTCTTGAGTATTTTCACGTGATTGTTGAAGTAGTCACTACTTAGGTCCACGAAATCCTTGATTTGTCTCCATCACACAAACCTCTTTTCATAATAAAATTATAAATCCCATGTCTACATTCCTTGTCCTCGACATACCAATTCTTTACAGTGGAATACTTTATCGTTGCTCTCTCGGTGCGATAGAGATCCACTGATATGGCATGTAGATGACTGGTGTCATAAAATGGTGCAATGAATCCTTAAATATATGTCACAAAACTCCTCTCACCTCATAGAACTCCTCTCATCTACAACAATAAGATTCCTCTCAAATTTCTTAGTCTCCATCTCATTCATCCTGAAATAAGTGTATATTTCCATGGGTGACAGTGTGGTTAGGGATTTAATAGAAGACACTATCACTAAAACAAAACAAAAAAATACAATGGATCATAATAGTTATTAGCAAGAGTAACAACCCTACCAAGCTACTTCTTAACTAGATCAAGATACTCCTCAATTACCTCTTCTAACGAACAAAAGATAACCTCAACTACCTATGGAGTCTCCTTATGCATGGTAGCAATGAAAATACTGTAAAAACAACATCTACAACAACGTTGGTCAATCTCTTCTTCTAATCAAGGGCATTCCCACTATTTGAAAAGTATCAAACAGGTGAGGTTCCACCTCATCCAGGCTCCTCTTCTTCTTCTATTCTGTCTATTTAGGTTTAGAATAATATCAATGGTCTTGGAAATTGATGGGTGGGTAAAAGTTACCATACCATTTGGGTTCTTCCATTTTTAATCATTGTATGTAAGCATTGAGTCTAAATTTCAAAATCCATTCAGGTTCCTTCTTTTTAACCGAAATTAATATACTATTTGGAGAGTTGTAAGGTTTAATGGATCTAAGTATATTCTACTTAAAATATAGTAACATGCTTTAAAACTATAGGAATTGAGATTAGAATCTAAATATGAAACAAAAAAGATTTTATGTTCATGATTAGAAAAAAATTTAATTTCATGTAACAAAGTTTCAAGAAGGTCTAGTATTTTCATCCTACCATAAAATTTTCTTGCATCACTCGAGCCCTTTGAATTTGGGAATGATAGAGTCCATTACACAAACAATCAACCACTAAGAAAAAGATGAAAGGAAAAAATGAAATTTCATGCATTCTAACCCTAGAAAAGTTAGGGAGGAGTGAATTGATATGTACACTAAGGACATGCAAAATTCTTACTTGCCCATTGTCTTTTGATGAATCGTTGGCTGCAATCAAGATTTGCATTATCATAATCATTAAATTCTTTGTACAATAAGGACATGCAAAATATTGTGAAACCCTAGCTCTGAGCTCTGCAACTTGTAGCCAATTCTCAGACCTGCAAATCTGACCGTCATCCATCCACAGAGCGGCATTCCCGACAAAGCTGTTAGTAGCAACGACAGAGCCTGATTGTGCTCAACGTCATGTCCTCCCAAATGGGAGGGGCGGGTACCCAATCCCCCCCTCCTTCGAGCGATCATCTCAGGTCTGACGGCGCACCAGAGACATCCCAGGTGCAACACGATCCAATAACCGAGCAGGGACAGAGCTCTGCATCGCCTGTCGCCCTAGAACAGCATGCAACCACGGATGAAGAAGCGACAGAGAGTCCAAAGGCGACACCATCGAGAACAAAAGCGACAACATGCATTCCCAAAGCATCAGAAAGAATCAGAGTGGAGCTTCCAAGCCACAGAATCAATGGCGAGATACAGTACATGAAAGATCATGCGCTCATTGGAAAATTTTTGGGTTTCTGGCCAACGAAAAAAGCTCTGCATGGCTGGATCACCTCCAAATGGAAGCCTAAAGGTCATGTTTCCTTGCTTCTGGATCCCAAAGGATTCTTCACGGCCATATTCACCTTCCTGGAGGACAAAACAAGAGTATTCGATGGAGGCCCATACTTCTTCAACTCCGCGGGCCTCTTCTTACGGGATTGGAAACCCAGATTCAATCCAGACACAGAAGACCTCAGCCATGCTCCGGTCTGGATCCGCATGTACTCCTTACCCACGGAGTACTGGAGAGAAGAAACTCTTAAGGACATCGGCAATCGCATTGGTACCTTCATCAAGGTGGCGGAGGAAACAAGAAACCGAAGATTCACCTCATATGCCAGGATCTGTGTTCAGATGCAACTCAAGAAGACCCTTGCAGACACGGTAAGCCTCTATCACGATGACTATGAATGGAATCAACCTCTTGATTATGAACAAATCCCTTTTCGTTGTCGCAAGTGTCATGAGCATGGTCATTTGTTCAGGGAATGCCCTCTGAATGTCCAAACCCAACCCACTACCAATGAAGCTTCCCAAAACTCTGAGGGATTCATCAAGGTTCCCCAACGCCGCAGACATGCCAAGAAGCAGAATGCAGCTCCCTCCAACCCAAAAAATCAGAAAGATGCCCCCCCCAGCCTCAAGAAAGCCGACTCCTCGAATAGATTCCATATCCTCTCCTCGCAGGACCCCTCTGACCCCCCGCCTCAAAAAGACTCTCAAGCTTCTCTGCCACCATCGGAGCTGATCAATGCTCCTCCTATCTCAAAGTAAAAAATGCCAATGACAGATTCAGATCTGCAACCCTCAGCCATGGATCTCGATGCCGCTCTAGCTCTCAGTCTGCAAGAAGGGATCTTGAAAGACCTCCAGAACACACCCAGCAACATGGAAGAAGACATAGAGAATGTAAGCTTGGATGGGCTGGACATTCTCAAACTGGAAAATGCATGCAAGCAAAGAGCATATACATCCATCCCCCCATGGGAAATAGACAGATTGGAAGGAGTATTGACCAAAGCTCAGCACAAAAAATGCTTGGGAATTCAGGCAGGCAGTCCTTGGGATGGAAAAAAAATCCTAAAAGAAACAAAGAAGAGAGGGCGCAAAACAGATTTGCAGCGAACAATCATACTGGTAGAGCAACTCATGGAATCTGGGAGGTTCCCAAAGTTGACACGGTTCTACAAGCCCCACCCCCATAGTTCCTCATGAAGCTCATCTCATGGAACATGAGGGGGCTCAACAGCTCCTCAAAACACAGAATGTTAAAAAACATGATACAGTCAGAAAAACCAGCAGTAGTCTTTCTACAAGAAACAAAGAGCACCACCACTGCATTAGAAAAGATCTTCAAAAAATCTTGGAGAGGCAGTCAATCCGTTTCTATAGATGCAATGGGAGCATCAGGAGGATTGGCCATAGTATGGAACCCATAGATTCTACTGATGCAAGATTTCAATACTACCCGGCATTTCATTCAAGCCACGTTTCATCTCATTGGAACGGACATTCATGAGCATCTCACCAACACCTACTTCCCTTAGGATCAGCAACACAAGCTAGACATTTTGGATGCATTAACAAGCTTGAACACTTCCAGGCGTTATCCCCTTTGGATAAGCGGGGGCGATTTCAACATCATCACACACCTAGGGGAAAAAAAAGGAGGGTGAATGAAGCTGGAAGAGGATAGAAATGGATTCAAGGATTACAATCAGCAGTAACCAGCTCATCGACATCCAAACCTCCAATGGCACCTACACTTGGACGAATAAGCGCAGAGGAGTTCATAATATCGCTTCTAGGCTTGATCATTTTCTACTCTCAGACAATGCCATACATCTGGGGGGAGATTTTCACGCCTCCATACTGCCTCAAGGGGGATCGGATCACTGGCCCATCATGCTGCAATGGTCCAGGCCCGGAAAACACAGCAACATGCCTTTCCGATACGAAGCTTTCTGGTCCAGTCATCCAAACTTCAAAGAGGTGGTCGAGACCGCGTGGAAATCCTTCAATCCACCGGAAGGTGCAAAAATTTTCAAGTTTCAACAAAAACTTAGACATCTCAAGCAAGTGCTGAAGTACTGGAACAAGAACCACTTTGGAAACATCACGGAATCCAGGCAAACATTGGAACAGGAAATGAGCATTCTCCAGCAAACCATCATCACAGAGGGCAGAACAGAGGATCTAGCCAACAAAGAGCAATCCCTGTGGTTGGCCTTAGAAGGAAGAAGATTGCAAGAGGAAATCCTCTGGCGCCAAAAGTCTCGAATAAAATGGCTGAAGGAAGGGGAAAAAAACACCAAATTCTTCCACCGTACAACGATTCAACGAAGAATGCATGAAAACATTGCCTTCATCAACAACAGTCAAGGGGAAAAACTAGAAAAACATGAAGACATGGAAAAGGAACTAAGAGATCAATTTCAGGAAACACTCAAGGAACACACAAGAAGCAGAACCGCAGCCATACAAGAGGTTACGCGGCACATCCCCAAGCTCATCATTGCCGAACATAATCAAAACCTTCTTCAATCGGTCTCAAAGTAAGAAGTGGAGGAAGCAATGGCGCAGCTTAAAGATGGTAAGGCTCCTGGTCCGGATGGATTTACCACTAACTTTTTTCATGAATTCTGGGACTTGATCAACAACGAAGTTTGGGATCTGGTGGAAGAATCCCGCTCAATGCACTGGCTCCTGCCGTCCCTTAACTCCACCTTCATAGCACTAGTTCCCAAAGGGGAGGAAGCTAACACGCCGGACAAATTCAAGCCCATAGCCCTGTGCAATGTCATCTATAAACTCATCTCCAAAGTAGTAACAAATAGGCTCAAACCTCTTTTGCCTCTTCTTGTTGTACTGGAGCAGACAGGGTATGTTGAAGGCCGCTAAATCATGGATGGTATCATCCTAACAAATGAAGTTATCCATTCCCTAAAGATCCTTAAAAAACCAGGCATGATAATGAAGCTTGATCTTTCAAAAGCTTTTGACAAGCTTAGTTGGGAATATATTCAGCACATGCTTCTTGCCTTTGGTTTCTGCCCCACTTGGATCCGCTGGATAATGAACCTCATATCATCTCCAAGCTTCTCGATCCTTCTCAATGGATCTCCATCTCTTCTCTTCCGATCTTCGCGCGGCATACGACAAGGAGATCCCCTCTCTCCATTCATCTTCGTCCTAATGGCGGAAGGTCTCAGCCGTTTGATTCATCATGCGATCTCCTCTAAGACCATCAAAGGTATTGCGCTTCATGGCCTCCCCCCATCGTCGCATCAACAGTTTGTCGATGATACAATGCTTTTTGGTCATCCCTCCTCAGCTGAAGCAAAATCCTTCAAAGCCCTACTTGAGCTGTTTTCTGAAGCCTCAGGCACCTCTATAAATGCCTCTAAATCTCAGCTTTTCTTCTTTAATACCCCTATCTCCACTCAAAGGAACATAGCTCGCATCCTGGGTTTCACTATTGCTACGCTCCCCTCCAAATATCTGGGTGCTCCTCTTATGCTCTCAACCCTTAAACATGCCTCGTGGAAATCACTCCTGGACAAACTTGAAGCCAGACTCTCCTCCTGGACATACAGATCTCTCAATATTGCAAGTCGGCTCATCCTTATCAAATCCGTTCTTCAAACCATGCCTCTTTATCTATTTTCTATTCTAGCTGCTCCGAAATGGGTACTTAAAGGCATTCGCAACTTGCAAAGGAACTTTTTGTGGGGATCATTGGGTCTCAACAGGAAATGGGCACTAGTTAAATGGTCAGCAGTCTGCCAACAAAAGTCCAATGGTGGATTGGGCCTACCGGACCCACTGCACAGCAACAGTACGATGGGCGCAAAGGTATGGTGGAACTGGCTTATCAAACCTCAAATTCCATGGGCGAGGCTGTGGCAAGCCAAATATGCGCCTGGCAGCAACTGGGAGGATTTGATCAGATTCAATCCAAGCAGTTCAGGCTCCATGATCTGGAACGCAGCAAAACTTCATAGCACTTTCATACAAGAAAATAGTTTCTGGGAAGTACATGCAGGGAACTCAGTGCGTTTTTGGGAGGACTCCTGGCAGCAGCTCCCGACACTAGCCTCACTCTTTCAAAAACCTCTTTGGCAAACTCACATGCAACGCAACAATCTTGCAGGCATATCCAAGTTTTGGCAGCAACATGCAGGCACAGACTACCAACAATGGAAACTAGTTAGTACCTGGCAGGAGGATTGGCAAGGAGAAACCTATGAAGAAATTGAACTAGAACTCAATCACAGAAAGATCAAAAAGTCAAACAAGCTGGATAGATTAAGATGGGGGCACACAACGAAAGGAGTTTTCACCACAAAAGAAGCATATAATCTATGGTATGCACAAAATTCCAATGACAGAGATCAGCTATGGCGCAACATATGGCACCCCAAATTGTGGCCCAAAGTCTCCACCTTTTTGTGGCTTTTAAGCAAAAAAAGAATCCTCACCTGGGATAATCTGCAACGAAGAGGTTTCATTGGGCCATCCCAATGCCCGAACTGCTCTCTGCACTCAGAGACCATTGTGCATCTGATGGAAACATGCCCCCTAGCAACTCAACTATGGAATCAAATTGACCGATGCACACAAAGATTAGGAAATCGCTAAGGAGACATAGCAAATCTTTTGAGAACTTGGCCCAAGACGCCATATCAAAGTCCAATACTGAATGCTTTGTGGATACTTATCCCAGGCTTTCTTTATTGGACCCTCTGGAAAGAGAGGAACAACAGAGTCTTTAACAACAAAAAACGCCCTTCAAACATACTTTGGATACTGCTTAAGCAAAGCCTGCAAGAGACCCTTGCGCTCAGAATCTGGCAAGAGACAGATTGGCCATCATCTCCCCAAGAGCTAACCATATGGAAATCATGGGACCTTCAGGTATCTTACACTCCCTCTGCTCCCATCCAGCTCCATAACAAGATTTTCTCCCCTTTGCACTGGTCCCCCCCAGCCACAGCTTCTTTTAAGTTGAACTTCGACGGTGCAGCTAAGGGGAATCCAGGTATCGCCGGATATGGAAGAGTAATCAGAAATGATAAAGGGAACATCCAGCACGTCTTCTTTGGATCGATCGAAAACGACACCAATAATGCTGCGGAATTGGAAGGTCTATGGAAAGGTCTATGCATCGCTGATCAACAGGGGTTCTATCCGTTGGTAGCTGAGGGAGACTCCCAGATCCTTATCAATGCAGCCATCAGAATTCAAGCAGGAACACCTGCAACCAAATTCGCTTCTAGCTGGAGATTGCTCAGCAGACTCGAATCAATGGAGGAAAGGCTCAGAAAGCCCAATAGTATTATATTCCATCATGTCAAACGATCCGCCAATAAGGTGGCTGATCGTCTAGCCAATCAAGGAGTCGATCTGAATAGTCACCCCTACTCAGGTAATATCAATGACACAACAGATATTCAACTACAGCAGGATTGCCTCTCCCTGGCAAATCAGGATCTCCAACCCCCGGATGCGGGTGTTATGTGATGCAATAATAGAGGAGGCGGCCTCATTAAATGCCAAGTGGACGCTAGCTCGAGCCAAGTGGCCCGAAGCCTCGAGAAGGCAGTCATTCGGTCTGGCCAGCATTAATGGTGGAGGAGGGAGAATTACCAAGTGCAGGGGTATATCGTTCAGTTGCATCGGATCGACAATGAGAGGGGTTCGGCGAGAAGGAGAGCGAAGCTCTGCTCACAGAGAGTTCTGTCTGGTCACGCTGGTTAGTGGGGTGCCTGATTCTTGGATGTTAGCACCACAGGGGCACAGGCCCAAGCACAGACCTCGGCCCTCGGCTCCGGAGGCCCTGGTTTTAAGCCCGATTTCGAAAGGAATTCGTGGCTCTGTGTTGGGAGTGGAAGCATGGTATATCGTTCAATCTGGGAGCTGTATGGTTCATGAATGCCCTCGACCTCCAGAAGCTCTGAGTGTCACGGCGCCTCCATCCCTCGGTGTCCTGGTACGAGATTTGGTCCTCTGGTTCTGGTCTGCTCGGCCCTCCCGCAGCAGTTCTCTCCACGCAGCTCCTGAAAGGGCTCGGCTTTCGACCAGGGTGGTAAGCAAGGCTGCTTATAGTCATATTCCATCTTTCCTTCTAAATTTGGTGTGTAATTTGGTGTGTAGTTTGGTGCGTAAGCTGTTGCACGGGTCTAGCATCCACAGTGGTGCACAACATTTGCAATCTCTGGGTCGTATTGGTTCAGTGTCGCTCACAGGATGCCACGTGAGCGGCAGCGTGGTGCTTGCAGATGGGGAGGCTCCAGAGGCAGTGCCCGAGGGCGGGCATCACTGCCACACTCCTCAGCATCTGAGGAGGAAATCTGCTCACTCGGGGCTCGCCGAGTGCGCGGACGAAGAAGGGGAAGAGGAAGAGCCAGGGTGTGTCTGTTCGGGAGGCATCCGGCAACCCGCTTCCGCATCCCGTGTCGGCTGGACAATTCGGTATACTATGTCTCGGTATGCATTGAAAAATGCGATCATGCTGCCCGACCAGAAGCCCATGCAGCACCACGGCCACCCTCGCCTGTTCCGGGTCAGCGACTACAGCCTCTGGAAGCCACGGGTGCAGTGGCGGGAGAACGAGCCGAACCAAGCGAGCCTGAGAGAGAAGACGCGCCATACACAGACATGAGCACATCAGACTCAGACTCCTATGGATGCATAGTGGAGGAGGAGAAACCAGGTGAATTTATCAGTCCGGCGGTGGAGGAGCCACCAAACCCATGCACCTAGGCAAGCGGCTCGGTCGTTCGGGGCGGTATGGTTCTTCTGGGTTCAGTCTTTGGTCGTTATTGTAGCTTCAATTATCAGTCATGAGAGTCAATCTGCGTCTGTAATTTCAATTTTAAAGTCGCTTTTAAAGCCTGTGTCTGTAATGTCGATTTTAAAGTCTGCGTCGGCAATGTCAAGCTAGGTCGGTTCTGTCGGGGTCTGTAAGCTCCTCTCTCACTATGGCAAGGAGAGGAAGGTTAAGTTTTGGTTGGTTCTAGTCTGGGGCTCAGTGATGGATGGTCCTAGTTAGCGGACAGTTTCATAGTTCCATTTTTCTCAGGCTCAGTATAGGTCTCAGAATGTTAAAATGCTCAAGTAGCCAACTCAGGGTGGCGGATGTAACTCACTGTAACTTTTTTGTAATATAATAGAATTAGTCT